>JAYMSZ010002051.1:0-12787 GCA_036897665.1 Pelargonium citronellum
GCCCTCCTCACCAGTCCCCTTGCTTCCCTTTGTCGCCGCGCCACAGACGAAAATCCTAGCCGCTCTTCAAAACCTCACACACGCAACAAAACCCTAGCCGTCCTTAGTTGCCCTACAAGCAATACATCTTCTAGAGAGAGAACGACCACCTAGTGACTAGTGTCGCCGCTGCCTAAAAAACCTTAAAGTCGCCGCCTTCTCCCTTGAGAGAAAAAAAGACGGAGAGATCCTTTCTTTAAGTAATGAATTGACGAAATTTTAAGTTAATGATAGATGAATAAATAGTTAGAGTTACGTAATTTAAGAAAAATGAAATTTAGGGTTTCATTATTAAAGATATCAAAAAATGAAATAACAATTGTCATTTCCTTGCCGACCACCGCCTCTCACTAGAAGAAAAACATACCTCTCACTACAAAAAAAAAAACAATGTTTAGCTACGAAATTAACTATTGAGTGTCTTCCGTCTCATATTAAATACAAATACTTCATCGTAGATTAGCTACGGGAAATCAGTTACTGATCGTCGAAGATTTAACGCGGGAACGTCACTACTTTATTTTTTGCGCCAAAAAATTCTAATAGATTAGTCATCACAAATTGAAAACGACATCGCCCGTTGTACAAATCTTGTCGTAGTTCCTAGTGTTCGAAGGACATTTTTCTTTAATCCCTTTCTTTTTAGTAGAAAAGAAACCCCCTCGAGGAGCCTCAAACATGAACCCTCCGATATGAAACCGAAATGCTTATACCGTTCGGCCAATTGCTACAATTATTGAGCTTAGGATTTGAGAGTTGGGACCTATAGTTTTCTTCCCCTATACATATTCGGATATTCCAATTCCAACTCCGAAAACGAGTAGACGTACGCCACAGAGGCACTACATACATTCCCTTTGGGGGCACGTCACGTCACGACACGTATAAGAATGACAGATTTTTCACAGCACGTGCCAACTTCACACGCTCGCCCACTCGTCAAACCCTATATCGTCTTCGTCTCTCTCCCTCTCTCTCTCCGTTCCCAATTCGTCGTCCCCAAACCCTAAACCTGACCCTAACCCTAACAAATTTCCCCAAATTGCACATGAAATTCCAATCCCTCGCGCGATTTAGGGCTTCTCTTTCGCTCCTCGAACCGAGCATCGTCCTCTGATGAATCCTGTTTTCTCGCCTCACAAACCCTAGAATTTACCTCCTCTTTACACGTCCATGGAGGGCTCTCTGGAGGACATCGGAGCCCCCGAGTCATGGGAGGTCGCCGATTTGGACGAGACCATGAAGCGCCTGATGCTATCTTCCGCTTCTGCCAAGAAGGACTTCAATAAGCCCCAAGAGCCCGCCGATGCTTCCAATTCAGCAACCTCCTCGTCCGCGTCTGCTGTTTCTTTGACCTCCCCGCCTGACAATCTCTCCGAGGATGTGTATAATCAGGTCGATCAGTTCCTTCGCGAGGCTCTTCAGAACCCGCGCGAACGCCTATCCGGTAAGTTGTTTTGTATCGGATTTGATCCGTGAATGTTTCCATTTGTATCTCGGCATGTTTAGTTTCTTCGTTTAGCTCATGAATTTGTTAGCTGGTTGGGTTTGCTTGCGTGTCCTGCCATTGTATGATATTGTTAGAAAATTGGCTTTTAGTTTGTAAAAGTAATCATTTACTTTCTATTTTTGGCACTGTATAATTCTTTTTGGAAGTTCTGGATTGATCTATGAGTGTGCTTAAGAATCTACCTACTTTCACTTATGTGGTGCCTGGGGTTAGAGAGTGGATATTAGGATTATTTGTGTAAAGTTAATTTGGGATAGACTTTTCGGTGTCAATGTGTCATCTGATATTTAAGGAATGGGTTCCACAATAGCAACACAAAGGATACGGGTTTGAAGTAAATAGGATTTGTGAATATAGCGCAGAGCTACAAATATTTGTTGTCTGTGACAGTAAAATTGTTATTATACCCAATAAACTTCTCGGACTGAAGAAGACAACTTATCCAACTGGGGCAGCTCTTTCAATATTTTATAACTATTAAGATTAGAAATTATTATAATATCACCATTTAATATAGTTATATGTAGAAATGGAAAATTGCAAGTTTGCTTTACTATACCTCTTTTTATGTGATACTTATATCTGCATTCCTCTTCAGTTCTAAGAATGGAGCAAGACATTGAAAAGTTCATTCGTGACCCTTCACAACATCAACTAGAGTTTCAGCAGCTTCCTACTTCATACCTGCGGTTGGCTGCACATCGAGTGGCACAACATTACTCTTTGCAGTCAATGGTCCTATCAGATAATAATCTACCTGATGGTTCTGGTTTCAGAATTATTGTTCACAAGACTCCTGAGTGTAGGCTCCCTCCAATTCGCCTGGCAGACATCCCTGTAAACTTACCATCAGAAGAGGGTGGTGTTGTTAAGGTTGCCATTAAACAGAGGCCACAAAAACGGTCACAAGGTGCCAACAGTGGAAATTCAAATTCTTTAAAGTCGAACAGTGCCAAAAGCGTGGAGGAAAGGAAAGAGGAGTATAACAGAGCTCGTGCAAGGATATTCAATGCTAATAATGCAAGTGGAAGTGCTGGGAAACCAGAAAGTGAACCAAGATTGCAGGATAGTTCCCATCATGGATCAATGGGGATTTCAAAAATGGAAGAGAAGACTATGCCAGTAATTCATGATATAAATTTGGGTAGAGGTTTGATTGATTCTTCTCCAAGTAGTAGTAGATCTGCTAGAAATAGGGTGGAGAAGGAGCCGGTTGGTAGGTATAAACCAAATAATAGGGTGGCTATTTTCAGGGACCGTGAAGTTGAGCGTAAGGATCCTGATTACGACAGGAGCTATGACCGGTATGCATTTCTATCCATTTATTTAGTATTTAGCTTCTAATAGTGTTGAGTGTCTTATCTTGTGGCATTACTATCTTATATTAGATTGTCATTTTCAACTAGTAATTGTCATTTTAGATGACAATTAGTGGATACCGGTTCATTGATATGATGATAGTAGTTTTACACTGCACTGCTACAATCTGTAGTTGACTCTCCATCCACCCATCTAGCCAGCAGTAACTTGCAAACTTAATATTTTACAGCCAAATATTTATATTTTCTTAAGGATATTTTATTGAATTCCCTTTATCATCCACCTTTTTTATTTTGAAATATTACTCCTTACAGTTGAAATGAAAAATAATCTTCATAAGATCAAATAAAAGCTTCCATTTACATTTGTTGTGCATATTTATTCTTGCTTTAACTGTTACATTCACAAGTAAAAATTAAATATTGTATTAGCTCGAGTGAGTGTACAGCATGCTTGCCGATTGAAATTCAATTGTTGTTCCACCCTAAAAGCACTTTTCTTATGTAGGGTTGATGTGCTGAATATTTTCTTTCTTCCATTTGATAGCTTAAAGGTTTTATGGTTTTCCAGGTATATGCAAAGGTTTGATCCCGGGTTTGGGTTCAATGGAGGGCCATATACTATGCAGCCTATGTATACTCCTGCTGTGAACTATAATACCGAATTTCCCCAACTTGGATCCATTCATAGGCCGCAGATTTCTGCAGAGCATCAATCTCGCCCACTCCCTCAACATTTACCTCCACAATGGGCTGCTACATCAAGCCCTGCCGGACTTGGGTATGGTCATCCAGAGACCATGATGACAACATTTAATCCAAATCAGGTTGGTGCACGCTCGACATCTGCCATTTATCTTCATTCCTCTCAATATCCTTGTCAGCACCCTGGAATGCCGTTCATCCATTCTCATGAACATATGCACCAACCATTTTCACAGGTATGATAATTTCGAGCCTCCTCTTTCTTGAGAGCAAGTAAATGACCGTTAGTGCCCATATTTTTATGGAAGAAGCATGCCAACATATTTAACATAGCTATTGTCTCTCCATTTTCTATGAGAATAGTTCCAAGTTTCCTACAAAATAATTTTATCGGCAAAATTAGAAGTGTAAGAAGCTTAAGTTGGCTTTGCTCAGTCTTTCTAAGAGTAATGTCAAAAGACACAAAAGCATTGCAAGATTAGATTCATGAAAGGCAAGTTGTTTGAAGAAAATACTGAACTTACTATAACTGTTCATGGACAAGCTGTATCATACTAAGTTAGTATTTAACTGAAAGCCTTTTTCTTTCCTCTTAAGGGGCCCCTTCTATTTTGGAACTGATTGTGGTGAAAAAGGAAAAGGAACATGTTTATGAGAAAAGCCTGCATGATGGCTGTATTTTAAACATCAACAAACATATATAGATTTCACTTTGAAATGCATTTAGATGATCTGGCATTTTAATCCAATAGTCGAATTCGTACATATGTAGCGCTCCTGTTTAATTCTCATTTTGGAAATCGTAACCTCCTATCTAATTTTTTTATTTTGCTCTTTGTCCAGTCTCATCAACAGCAACCTGATACAAGTTTTGGATTGGCCCGGCCCCGTTGAGGGGCTTGGGCCATGCCTGCACCCTGCCAGCTGTTACTCGAGCTTGAAACTCTATGGTGCTATTACAGCTGCACCACATATTTCAACTGGCACGGGTGCAGGCATAGAGAACCGAGGTGGATTGGAATGGAGTGTGTTTATAATGATCCTCGGGTTGATCTATTCCACCACTCGGTTTAGAATGGGTGCCTTTGCCCATTTGAGTTGGCAAATTAAATGAGGTCTTCGAGAGCTCTGTTTTGCTACTGATGATGAAAGATAAAAATGGGTAAGAACTACCGACCAGAGCTGCCAAAGTCTACACTTGATTTGGATAAAGGTACCCTCCATCTATATGACCTCTGCACCGACACTCTTTCCATTTGTAACATGCATGCATTTTCGCTTAACTTCTCAACTCAGTCTAGAATAATTTTTCCTGTTCTCTTTTTCTCTACAGCACCATGGGTATATGCAGGTAGACGTGTAATGGTAGCTGGGTAATTGAAGCTTTGGTGCCATATCCGGAGTCATTCCAATGAAAAGCTCTGAGCATCTCTCTCCGTTTTTAATTCTCCGAAAATAATAAAAGAAGCTTATCATGTACCATATTACGTTTGTTTTGGTCTATACTCTTTTCTGCTCCTCTTATTTACAGTTTATTTTTACTAAATTATGTGTTACATAGTTCTAATCTCTATGAACATGGTATGTTTAGAAGTAATTCTAAATCAGAACATAAGAATCACAACCTCTTGAAACAAATGGCCGCTTGAAAATAGTTCCAAAACACACCAATTATGCAACAAGGTTTGTTTCGAAATAATAAAAAGTAGGGGCATTTTTGCACATTGGAAATACAAATAGGTCAATTGAGAGTTGTGACAATTGATGTAAAAAGTAAAGTCGGGGTTGGTTCCTCAAAAGAGGTTAGACCTAAGTAGTTATTTTATTTTCCTTACACTTTGTTTCCCAATGACATTTACTGTGGTAAGAAAATACAATTAATGATTGGTAAAATGATATTTTGATGTACAAACTGAGTTTCATGTTGTGAACAAGTATGCATACATGAAAAAGATGCTTAACAAAAGCAAATACAAAATTATTTGGGATGGATGAGTAATAGTTTGCCTAGTTGCAAACGAAATCTGAAGAAAGAAAAAAAAAACACGTGTTCAGAGCATGTTACTTTCTAAAAGCTTGTAAAAAAAATATATATATATAGAAATAGTTCCATGGGAAAACATTTTCCCTCACATGAAACAAGCTTTTATGTGTAATGTTCCAGCAATTACAAAATGCTAGTCATGAGTCACCACCTCTATCACAGCTATGTAACTGTTGGACCAGATATGTAAATGTTTGTTGACAAAATGAATAGGATCTATTTGATTTCTCCTATTATACAATAAATAGATCGAGGTATTAATCGACATCTAGCTCCCTGTCTATGCTTGAGAAAGTTTTGTAGAATGCCTTGAAATGCTTGTAAGCTATGTTTATATCTTCCTTCCCACATATTTCTCTCACACTGCACTTGAACATGACCAACATTAACCAATTGCTGTAACAAAGCAACACTATAGACTACTACACAGTGCACACCAAAAATGGCTTCTTTAATATATCAGTTAACTGAAACCGTGAAAGTGAGCTTTCTTCGAAAACAAAGTCGAGGTAATATTAGATATTCAGAAGTTTAAAAAAATCACTAAATCAAACTAGTGACAAGAAGTTACTAGTCTGATTTCATAGATCGAATAATTTGTAATGGTATGATGCTTTTAGTTCTAGTCAATCCATGAACTTGAAATGAAGATCCATTCAACCCCAGAATTGGATGAGTTCAAACAAATTTCCCATTTAACAGACTTTGATAGGGTGTGGCTGGACAAAATTTTGGTCTACACAACAAAATCATTCTGAGAATCGGAACTTTCTTCTACTTTTTATTATTTTTAATTTAACAAAAGGATGACCCGGTGATTTTCAAAAAGAACATTGGGAGAATTCAAAATCCGGGACTTCTTGAGGTTTAGATGAAAGATGCGTAGAGAGACTATGTTAAGGAGAGGAAGAAAGCTAATGAACTTTATACCTGTGCATGGAAAGTTGAGCAATGCCACAATCAACAGTACGGATGCCAACCCCTGAAGCAAGTATGGGACCTATGGTGGATCCACATCCCATATCGTTTCTCACAACAAATTCCTACCATATAGACAAGTAGGTTAGAATTCATTTCGATTATCTAAAATAGGAAATATCAATGCACACCAAAGAAAGTGAATATAACCTAATTATTTGAGATGATGAACTGAAGGTTTATATTACCTAATGGTTTGTCTGGGTTCAGTTGAGTGGAAAGGGAATTACCTAATGGTCTTCAGTTAAAGCTAGTAAGAGAATGAAACTATCTTTTAAATTCTGTGCCAAAGAACTATCTAGGACAGGTGGGATAATTGTGGAATAAAAATAAGCTAAAAGTCTTAGTTACCGACTTACTGTCCCCCTCCCAATCCTCCTACCTTTTGAAGAATTGACCAAATAGGGCCGCCGAGGCAGATGGACTGATGGAGGGATCAGAGTATCACTTCCACACCTTCCTAAACATATTAGGGGCACATCTATTTCTACACTTTCACCCTTATTTCCCTCTCCAGTGCTTGCATCCATAATAGTTTAACATGATGGATTGAATGATCAAAAGTAAGAAGCTTACCTGAGTTGGAAGGTTATGGATCTTGCCAACTTCTTTAAATAGAAAGGCTGTAATTCCACTTGTAGCGTAGCGCTGGTTTGCATTGTGCTTAATAACAAGCCCCTTGTGCATTTCTGGACGATGGTGTTCTTCATGTTTATCAGAGAAATTTGGATGAACTCCATGAGCCATGTCTGCCGACACTATTATTAAGAGAAGAACCTCAATAAGGAACATAAGGAATTTCAGTCAAATTTAACTTAAATCCAAACTTAAAAACAGTGTTAAAGTGAAAAAACGAATACATAACAATGAGCTTCAATTTTTACTTATTCCACCTTGTTAAACTGAACCTTTGCTATATGCCAATGCAGACACTACGGAATAATCAATGCAGTGATGATTAAGAACTTACTCACTCGGTCATATTAAAAATGCTGCAACCTTTCCTAAGAAGATTCTCTCGTTCTTCAGTTAACTTTAGATTATTTCATATACTGCCCAACTAATGTCTCATAAGACCTGTGCTTACTCACTCTCTCCTCTAATTAAGAGCATTGTCACTAATTTTCTTGATATTGACAGAACAATATAATCTCAAATAATACTTCCTAGTCAATACATTAGAAATGACTTGTGCCATCTCAGTAATACAAACTCAAAAGTTGCCGACAGAATCGTACCGAGAAATGATCGCCGAATTGCTCGTTCAAAAGCGCCTTCACCAAGATACTCACGAGCCAGGCAACTAACTATGCGTCTCATAGCTTGAAACATGGTCGGTGCACCGGCCCCCTGAACAGAATCTGAACCAACCTAAACAAGAGCAGTTAGGAATAACATTTTGTGAACTCATGGGGTAGGTACAAAGCAAGATTATTAACCGAAGTGAATGTGACAAGAATAATAAGCGAATATGACTGGTTGAACCTATGGCTCGTACAAGAGCATTGATAGACATATAACAATAACAACCCTCTTTGGAACAAATAACATGGCATCCGTTAGCTAGTCAACTCCTTAGACCTCTAAAAATTAATAGCATAATGCTAACATATAATGCTCCAAAGATGAACCTCATTCTTTGCATGCCCTTAATTTCACTAATAATTAGGTAAATTCTTATGGAAATAGCTCATATGACTCACAAACAATTTTGCAACATCAATTTTCATACATAGCACATCTCATGCATGGGTATTAAAATTTATTAGAGGCAAAGAACTATATTCTGAAACATTAGACTTCGCATGAAGCTCCACTCTACAAGTTGTCTAGTAAGAAATTACCTCTTCATTATCAAATAAGGCAACCATATGAATGGCATGTTCATCCGCTAAATCATTGGGAGAATTGCATGAATCAATAAGAGCCCTTAATGCACAATAACTTGAAGCAAGATTATCTAGTCTCCCAGAAAAAATAAATTCATCATTTGCACCTCCCAGACAGCTAGGTTGGATATCACATAGATTCAACTCAAGACTCACTATGTCATCAATGCAACAACTCAGCTCATCTGACAAAACCTGAGGATCAAGAAAGATGTTATAATAGAGTCAAGGATAGATAGAATCATGGAAATCAGTAGAAAATGGAAAAGAAAAAGAAACATAACACCTGTTGCCCACAGCAAAACGAAATGTTCCCATTGAGCACAAGGTATCTTACTGACAGTAAACAACATTTTGGCATAGCCTGTTCTTTATCATTTTTTGTTGGAAGTGCTTTTTTCCTTATAGTATTCATTGTATGAAAATGCTTTCAAGTTTAACAGAGTACATGGTTTCATCCTTGTATTAATAAAAAGTACACTTTATTTTTGTATTACAGATACATAATAGAAGAACTCATATAACCGCACAGCAATCATTGTTGTGTCTTCAGTAAGTATGCCTACACTGGTTGCTTAAAAAAATCATTAGATTTCTCCTTGGACATCTGCAGAAAAAACACGAGATACCTGCATAAGCAGTGGGTGATGAACAGCCTTTGAAGGAGACTCTTTTGACTCCTTGGATGTTTCCTCTATTTTTGTTGCAAGTAGCGGAATGAGGTGAGTCTCCAGATTTGGTTTGAACCCATTCTTGTTCACTGTGCTGAACAATAAAACAGAAAGCAAAAGTAAGATCAGCAAATTCCAGTTTTGTGCAGATTTATAACAGTCTGTCATATGTATAAAATAAAAAGGAAACTGCTTTCAAAGCCTACAATGTGGACTCATTCTATTACCCTTGGTCAAACAGGAGTGTCAACTTCATTTTTGCATGGATGTTAGTATTTAAGTGATTTATAAGAACCTTCTATCATATTTTTGGAGATTTGTTTTGGTTGACACAAGTTGCCATAGATAATTTAAAAAAGAAAAAAACTGTTTTAAAGCTGCACCATTCAGTTTCATGGTCCTAATCTAAGAGTTTCTTCAGTTTATGTAGATGCAATTCATTCAGATCATCATCAATATGCATTTATTACATTCTCTACCAAACAACCATTAAATATGTACATAAAATATATGAATCAGCATACAACATAAAGAGCAAAAGGGAGTCTTAAGTAAGATGGGGGTACTTGTCAAGATGAATGGCCAGGGTTGGTATTCGTAGCAGAGGTCTTTTTACTTTCACAAGCTTGTGCAAAAAGGAGCCATCACTGCCCCTCACTATGACCCTCCCGGCAACAGTTAAGTCTCTATCAAACCAAGTATGCCATAAACCCCCTCCATAGGTCTGCACATTGACCATGAGATAACCAGATTTGGACGATGCAGATTTGGGTTTTAATTTCAAACAGGGGCTGTCTGTGTGTGCAGCAATCGCATGAAAACCATTACCAACACTGTACCTGCAAAACTAAGACAAGGGTCGAATTAAAAGGTGCAAGCAGATCAATGTAGAATTCTAGAAGAATAAATTATCAAACCTAGGACTGCAATCAGCTAAAACTAATGTTCACAAAGAATGATAACAAAGCAGCAACCAATACAAGTCTTAACTAAAACAAGAAAATGAAAAACCACTAAAAAAAATGCATACACCGATAACCATTCGTTGAAGGTAAACATATCTGGCTATGTTTCTAGGAAGCTACAACCTTTCTCTCGTCATGTGCATGATATAGGATTGCTACAATGCCAGTTCGAAGACATAAAATTTCCAATGATTTCAATGATCAAAACTCTTCGAATCAAATACACTACTAGTCATTATAATTAAATATTAAAAAAAAAACTATTTACACTCACTTTTCCCCTACTGCAAAAGCAATCAAACAAGACATATTTCGGGTAAAGAAGTATCTTCCACCGGGCTTCAGGTCCCATACATCAGTTTCTTTCAACAATTCGAAACCAGCATCAATTAGCTGCCGCTTTGCTTCAGCTGCAAATAACCAAATTATTACACACATACCAATTGAAAGGCGATGGATCTTCTCATAAATACAACACAGAACCCAATGCATTTCACACATCACATATACACACCTGTAGCATGGAACTGAGTCCATGACTCGTTGAGGTAGTCCAGAAGGTCTCCGACGATGGAGAAACTCGAGCTCGTGCTCGAACCATCTGTAGAAGCACGAACCTAGGATTCAATAAAGCACTTGAGAAACACAAATGCTCATATATAAACACACACACATATGTATAAAGAGAGATAGAGAGAGGACCTGGTGTTTGCGATCGGAGTTGGAGGAGATGCATCGAAGATTTGGTCTGTGGAAGAGAATGGTTGGTGATAGAGAAAATTTGGATGCGATTTGAGAGGGTTTGATGAAGAGAGGAGCTCTGAGGAGTTGAAGACGAGTCATCGCCGCCGCCATTTCGGTTGTAGCGATCATCCACAGTCCACTAAGCTTAACTACTCTCGCCTCTCTGCTACTTTGGAATTGGATTTGAGGAGGAGTAGAAGAATTGAATATTTTCAGATTGGACCCATTATTTTGTGGATTTTCTTTTTGTGGCCCTATATTTATGTGTTTGCGTTTTATGGAGCATGAAATAACTCAAAATTTCATTTGTATGAATTCTTAGAACATAACATGTTGGGGTTTACACTTACACATGTATGCTCTTTATTCTACACTTATAGCACATGAACGTTCAAAAAATAAATAATTAATAGGAAAATGTTCTAAGGACTGAGTCTTCTAACCCATAAAGAGAACTCCAATTCCGAAGGGAGGTTGGTTTCCAGTTTTTTCCAACCCTTCGTTCCCCTCAGACATTTCAACAATAGATCCAATTTTAAAGGAAATTGAACTAAAATATTTTTTCTAATATTATTATCTCTAAATAGTAATAAAAATACAAAATACCCTCCAACCCAAATATGTAATAACACATGATAACAATTTTTTTAATTCATAAATGTATTATATTTAACAAACTGTAACCACAAGGTATATAAAAATGCGTGTTGTTGTGTAACAACATTTAAATCATATAAACTATATAGTCCTTATTTCAAACCATTTTTTCATAAATGAAGTGTAAATTACGGTAATGTCCTTTATTTTTGTAAAAAGGAAAAATTAATATGCCCCGCATTATGAAAAATAACCTAAAAAAATATTAAACACCCAATTTCTCAATATTTTTAAAATGATATTTAATTTATTTAAAATAGTCAGCAGATTCATAAAATAGAAAGGTAAGAGAAATAAATACAGGAACAAGCAATTCTCCCACGTTACATGGCGTTGCTAATTATCGTTATTTAATTTCATTAATTGACAAAATTTTATTCTATTTATTACTGTATCTATGGAGTAAGTAATTCAACTCAAAACTTCCAATTTTAATTTCAACATTACCACTTCACCACCATTTTGTTGTTTCTTTACACTGCACGTACAATATTCACAGCAATTTTGATTTCTTTTCTTCATAAATGGAGAGATACAAATGTAAATTCTGTTTCAAGAGTTTCTGCAATGGCCGATCTCTCGGAGGTCACATGAGATCTCACGTCATGAATCTCTCCGGCGAAGGTCCGAGCAACCAATTGTTCGTCACCAGCGAAGAGATCGACTCGGCTTCGTCGTCGTCGTCTTCGTCGGAGGAAGAAGAAGGAGAAGACAAGAGCCTGTTCTACGAATTGAGAGACAATCCGAAGAAAAGCGTACGATTAGTAGATCCAGAGTTCGCTTTTCCGGTCGACGCCGGCTCGGTGGTTCTTCAGGATCGAGAGAGCGAGACCGAGTCGTCGAAGAATCCGACTCGGCGACGGTCGAAGCGGATTCGGAGATACTCCGTGATGCAGCGTCAGGAAGACTTGAAGAAGTTTAGGATCGATAAATCATTCAGTAAAGCTGCCGCGACCGAGTCGTCGTCGTGGCCGCCGGCGGCGATCGAGCACGAAACGGCGAGCTCCATTTCCGACGTGACCACCGAAGAAGACGTCGCGTATTGTCTCATGATGCTCTCGAGGGATCGCAAGAGGATTGGAGGGAAGAATTTGAAAAACGAGCACGAAGAGCACGACGAGGAGAGGTCGGTGACGGAACTGGAGACCGATGACTCCGACCAAGAGCTCGCCAACAAGATCAAGGCGCGGGGTTCGTCAGGGTCTCGCGCCAAGTACAAGTCCGAAACGTGCAAGAAAGTTTTTAAATCTTATCAAGCGCTGGGAG
>JAYMSZ010002052.1:0-12787 GCA_036897665.1 Pelargonium citronellum
AGAAAATGCTCTGGGTGTTGAATTGTTTGCACCCAAGCTACTTCCGCCATATGTTCACAAATGAATCAAAGACTTTCAATGACCTCACTAAATTAGGAAAAAAGATCCAATTTTTATTTTTGATTCACAGACAGAAAGTGCGCGCGGCGATCAGGAGAGTAACAGCTCTTCATCTTCCGCTTAACTCACTGAGTCAAAATCGCCATTAACTCGGTATCTCGATCATCAATTGGAGAGGAGGAGGAGAATGAACAAGAGGGGAAGAATCGGTGCTGTGGTCGATGTTTGGCGCCGGGAGGTCGGCGAGCTCTCCACCCGGAATTTCGCTCACCGCCTCGGCGCATCTCAGGTCATCCCCGGGATTAATTTCTACTCGTTTTTTTAATTTTTGGATTGTACTTTTGAGTTTTGATCTTGGGTTGTGATGGAATTGGTGCATTTCTGGTTTTGTGGATTTGGGATGCTTTTGGTGATGATGGGTTTTGGTTTTGGTTCGGTGGGTTTGTGATTGATCATTGCAATGGCTTAATTCATGATAGAGTCTGGATTTTTATTTGTTTATGTGATATAGATCTGGTTTGTGATCATGTGGGGATTATTGGTAATTTATTAGTATTTGTTGGTCAGAAGAAATGAACTGAGAATGCTAAATTCAGTCCATTTAATTGGAAATAGAAATGGTATCAGGTTGTTTATCCTTTAGATTTCTCCCGGAGCCAACGTTGTTTTATGTTAATCATAATATAGGGTGAGATGAGTTACAGTTGAGGTTGGATTATTGGGTGTTGATGATCATGGGAGATTATCCTCTATTTTGTGCCTAAGAGTCTTGGGCACTATGGAAGAGCTTGAAGAGACGTCACTTTGATGCTTGTTAACTTGTTGGCTATCTTGTATAAATTTTCCTGGCAATTCTTAACTGATAGTCTCCACCTAGAATTCTTCCCATTCCCTTGAGATTTTCAGTGGTTTGCTGTGCTGGCCAACACAATGACCGGTGTGAAGAGTATCGAACTACTCGAATGACATACATTCTATGTAGGTTACCTAAGCAAGTGATTAAAGCAACACTTTAGTTCGTGATTGGTGGTGTTCCATTTTTGTATTTGCAGGATTGTTGATGAAATGCGCAGTGTGTAGATTTACCTTGAGCAATGACATAGATGTGTGTATTAAGATTTTGTTTGTTTCATTCTCACAATGGGTGTTTATGGCTAGTTCTTTATCTATACGATCTAGTAGATTTAGTTTGAGATAACTCTGTTTGGTTAAATTTAGAACATAAGGGATTGTCTGGGAATTCTGATATGAACTTGGATATATTTATGTTGCATTGTTTTACTATATTGGTTCAGCCTTATCTTGAGAATTAGTTTGATCACTAAATCGGAAAGAATCTTATTTACGTAATCGATTTGAGCTTCATATGGTATTCCAACTAGCTCTGGACAGTTTGGTTCAAACTAGTCCAACCCTCTCTTTGTGAAGAGTGATATAGTAGTCCTCTCTCCTCTCTAGCTTGCATTTCTTTTCCCTTTATGAGTTTTAATCATGTACAATTACATATTTTGTTACATATCAGGATCTTGTGCTCCGACTTGAAATCTACAAGAAACTGGAAAAGCATAGAGGTTGTGTGAACACAGTCAGCTTCAATGTAGATGGTGACATTCTAATATCAGGCTCGGATGACAAGCGGGTTATCCTATGGGATTGGGAAACTGGTAGTGTCAAGCTTTCATTTCATTCAGGTCATAACAACAATGTTTTTCAGGCAAAGATCATGCCTTACACAAATGACCGAAGCATTGTTACCTGCGCTGCTGATGGTCAGGTAATTTTTTTTTTATATATTTTTTTAAGAATGTTATGTTTAAGATAGAAGACAACACTTTTTGCACTTTGGCCTAAAGTATGTAAGATATAAAAGGGTTATGGGCTGGTTTATTGTCTAGTTAATGTTTGTTATAAGTAGCCTCTATTAGAGCTGGCAATTGACGTGTCTTGCTAGAGATCAAATAGGTGTTATGTGGGCCAACACAAACACTACACATTTAGTTATTGTGTTCAAATATTGAACACAAACACAACACATTTACATGTGTATGTGTTGGCTTTGCCTAGCTCAGAGATGATGTGAGTTGCAATTGATGTTTATCCTATTCTCTGCTTCCATTCTCACCTAAGGTGCAATAGATTTAGACGATTGGTGTAGCCTTGTGAGTGACAAAGATGAGGTGAGATAAAAACAAATGAGAAAGAAGAGGCTAGAAGAGATTAACAAATGTTAAGATTTAATTGTATTAACATACTATTTTAACATTTGTTGTGTAATCGTGTAGTGCATTTTACAAGTCCGACACGAACACAACACAATTATTGAACATGTTGGGTTCTCCAACACAAACACAACATGATTATAAATATGTTGTGCCAGATTTAATCGTGTTGGGTAACATTTCGAGTGCCAAATTGCCAGCTCTAGTCTCTATGTTGTATTTCAAAGCTATTTTTGGTTGATTTTTAGGTGAGACATGCTCAGATACTGGAACGTGGTCAAGTGGAGACTTCATTGCTAGCTAAGCATCATGGACGGGCTCATAAGTTGGCTATTGAACCTGGAAGTCCTCACATATTTTATACTTGTGGTGAAGATGGATTGGTTCAGCATGTGAGTTATAATTATGTACATTAGTATTTCTACTCTTTGGCCGGTCCTTATAATTATAAAATCTACCTTTAAAGCCTAAAAGTATCAGTCATAGTAAACTCATGTGGTATTTTGCTCATGATTGGGGATGATGTGCAGATGGACAGTTACAATCCACAATATACAACCTAACAAACCCTTGTCTTTTTATGCAACTTCTTTTTTCCAACAATCCTTAAGCTTGATGATTCTCAGCCTATGGGTGTGATGAGGTTCTTATTATTGTTGGTGCATTCTGCTGCTGACAGACTTTCAGTTTCAGAATTTGACTTTAATCTGGATTAAAAAAAACAAACACTTTTTGAGGGAATATGTATAGCCTTCTGACAGAGTCACCGTTTTCTTTGCAGATTGATCTGAGAACCGGGACTCCTACTGAACTTTTTGTATGTCATACAGCTGACAAGAGAAGGAATTACGTATCAGTTATCCATCTAAATGCAATTGCAATTGACCCAAGGAATCCAAATCTCTTTGCAGTTGCAGGTTCAGATGAATATACCCGGCTTTACGATATTAGGAAGTATAAGTGGGACGGGTCAACAGATTTTGGCTATCCTGCTGACTGCTTTTGCCCTCCGCATTTAGTTGGTGATGAGCGAGTTGGAATTACAGGCTTAGCCTTTTCAGACCAGAGCGAGCTGCTTGTCTCATATAATGATGAGTTCATCTATCTTTTCACCCGAGATATGGGGTTGGGACCTAATCCCGATCCAGGCTCTCCAATGTCTGTGGGGAATGATGCAAGTGAAATAGGATCTTCATTTAATATGTCTACCGATGAAAAGTTCATTCCTCAGGTTTACAAGGGGCACAGAAACTGTGAGACAGTTAAGGGTGTGAGCTTTTTTGGGCCTCAAAGTGAATATGTGGTGAGTGGATCTGATTGTGGCCGGATATTTATATGGAAGAAAAAGGGTGGAGAACTCATTCGTGTCATGGAGGCAGATAAGCATGTGGTTAACTGTATCGAATCTCATCCTCATACCACAGTGATGGCCAGCAGTGGAATTGAGAATGACATCAAGATATGGACTCCAAAAGCTATTGAAAGAGCCACTCTGCCCACAAACATCGAACAGGTATACTGTCAATTTTTAGCTGCTTGTTGAAGTCGAATAGAAATTTTAACTATTATCATTTGGCATGTCGGTGTTGACATCTTGGCTAGAAACCTTAGATAACAATTGATAAAGAAAGTGTCTGATTGTCCCACATCTCATTTAGCTCGCATGCATGACATTGAACCTGCAAAACTTTCAAGCACTGTTTAAGGCATTTCAACCAAAAAAATCAGTTCATCAATCATAACTGTGAGGAAGAGTGTAGCCATCTACGAAATTTGTTTTCTTAGTTTCTCACCCTGCATACCTTGTATACGTGTCTCCGGGTGTATATTGTCACAATGGTGGGAGCCTCGTACTATTTTATTTTATTTTTTGTATGAGAAAGTTTCGATAACTGAGTGAACTTTGCCATAGCCAATGAGGGTGGCAGTGATGATTATTTTGTATATATGATTATGCTGAGAATGATTAGTTATGATTTTTACACGTTCTGTCCCCAGTGCAAACCCAAGGCTAGCGGCTGGATGTATCGCCTGGCTTCACCTCAGGACCTGATGACACAACTGTTTTCACTCCAACGGCGAAGGACAAGCCCAGAGCGTAATGGAGAAGACTCGTCAGCAAGTCCGGAACTTCTAGAGCTTATAATGACATTCAATGCCAACAGCGATGGCTCTTCAGATGACGACGATGGGGATGACACCAGTCAGGAGGACTTGTTTAGTTGAAGTGGTGCATTGGTAACTTAGTAGCAGCCTATATAAACATATTGTACATAATAACATAGGGATGAGCTAAAACCTTTACCAGCAAGACCTTGCACGGCAGATTTTCTTTGCCGGATGCTCTTTATTTATGTTTCAAGTCATCTCACTCTTTCATGGTGGTTGACTTAACATTTTCTATTTCAGTTTCCTACTATTCTGTGTATATATATGTTACAAGTATGATTTTTTTTTTCTTCTTCTTTCTTTTCATGTTTGAATGTTTTAAGGTTTACCAAAGCAAATACACTTGCATACAAGTATGGTGTGTCCGAAAACCGGACCAAGATTTGTCCTTTCACTTGAAGACCGGATCGGCTATATTTCAATTTATGGGTCAAAACTACTTCCTCCATGTACGCCAATGGCATTGATTGTCCCATGCTCTCGATTAAAGCTATCAAATCAGATTTAGGTTGTTCATTATTTGAATTAAATTTGACTGTATCAAACAACTCATGTGACCAACATATGAACCGACGATTTAATAAAATAATTAAAATATAAATTTTTTAAAATTTTCACGTTAGATCACTTAACGAGAACTAGTGACAAAAATTATATAAGATTAGAAATTATTCGAAAAATCATAAACTAAATATTGTCTTTAAACTTAAGAAAAACGCATAAATCAACTTGTAAGTTGTGTTAAATTTGGTAGAAAGAATTTTGTCACCCTTTGTGGTCCTATCCGCCTCGAATGAGGGTCTTCGGAAACTTTGTAAACAAGGAAAAAAAAATTTCCTTTGGAAAAACAAAATCAATATATAAATTAAAATATATATTAAAAAATTCAAGTATTGCGAGCTCCCCACGTCTCTCTGATATTTTTCTACACAGTTCCTCTTTGTTCGGTTCTGTTGACAATTTGATGAAGACGACGAACCATGGCAACGCCTGCTCTGACCTGGATTACCTCATCTCCGGCACCGACCATGTCCTCGATTTCTCCGGCGATCTCACTTCCGTTCATTTCTCCACAGAAGAGGGCTTTCTCTCGGATTCCAAGGCCTTCTCTGCCCCCTCTAGCTCTCGCCTCAAAAAGTAAACATTTAATTTCATTTCCTATGTTTTGTTTGGTTGTTTCCGTGAAAACATCAAATTTTTGCAGTTGAAGGAACTGGAATTTGTTTCTTCTCCTCTTGAAGTTGATGGAAAATTATGATTATGAGGTTTTAATTGGTATTTGTGTTTATTGTTTGGTTTATGGTTTGTAATGGAATTTTGGGGATTTTGTGTCAGAAAATGAAAACGAAGCTGATCTTCACTCTGATTCGGATGATATCAATTTCTTCCCCGTTACCAGCAATCGCAGCCTTCCACTTTTGCCTCTCTGTAAGGTGATTAGATTTATTTGAAAATTTTCTCTTTCAAGTATCTGTTTGGTTGTTGATTATAGCTACAAGACTATGCTAAAGATCATAACTTTTTAACTTCAGAGTTAAATACTGAAAACCCCAATATCCGGCTAGTTTGTGCTGTTGCTGGGCTCTGTTTAGTTTTGCTGAAATTTGATTCTTTTACTGAATTTTCTCAGCATCCAAACAGACTAGTAGTATTTCCCTCAAGGGGTCAAGATTCTATTTGATAAATTTGTTATAATTTTTTGTGCTAGGATGCAGCAATGGGGTTAGTGTTGAATGCAGCCGTGGGGAGGGGATGGACCACTGGTTCTGGGATGGAGGGACCCTCAGTTACGGCAGGAGGTGGGAGGGAAGCAGCGATTATATCCACTTTTCCGTGGTCTTTGTTCACCAAGTCGCCTAGGCGGAGGATGCTTGTTGCTTTCACGTGTAACATTTGTGGGCAGAGGACTACTCGGGCAATCAATCCTCATGCTTATACAGATGGCACCGTCTTTGTTCAGGTAAAAGTTTCAAATCATACTATAGTGTCAATGATGTTATCTGGGTTGATTTGATTATAATTTGGAATGCAAAATTGAAATGTGGCAAATGTGTGTGTGTATATGCATATATTAGATGAGCTTAACTCTTTTGTTACGTATTTCGGTTGGTATTTTGTAGTGTTGTGGATGCACTGCGTTTCATAAACTCGTGGACAATCTGAACCTGTTTCAAAACATGAACTGCTATTTGAACCCGAATTTCAGTTACAAAGATTCTGGATGGGATGTTAAATTCAAATATCTGGACACGGAAGATGGTGAAGATGACATTTTCCCCTCTGGTAATATGCAGTATTGAGTATGCATTCTCTGCATTTTATGTAACAGTATATGCCCATTTAGTTGCTGTATATTGATATTATGTAGAAGCAATTTTGAGCTACATTATCATGATCTTGTTTGTGTTAATCCAGATATATAAATAAAATGCTAAACATTATCGACATACATGGTGTATCTTTATTTGTATTCTTATGCAATGACTGTTTACTGGCATTGTTCAAGCAGTTGTGTGTTTCATTATCTTCATAGGATGTTCGGATTTTGCTGATGGTTTGATAATTTTTAGTAGTTGAGGATTGTCTGCTGGAAGTGGATAATTGAAGTTCTTTTGAGCTATTGATATCTGATATGTTTGAGATATGGAATTGGAAAATATTAGTTTACTTGTTCTTGAGTGAACATAATATTAGAATATGGAGATTCTTCAAATATGGTAGTAAAGAAGAAATGTATGCTAATGTTGTACACTTGTACTGACTAGAATTATAATTTTTACACCCCTGTGAACATTGAAATGATTTAACAATTCAAGACTATAAATTTTTACATCAAAATTTTGATTTTTGTGAAAAATACTTTATTTTGTGTGCTAATGTTCGAGGTAAATTGCTGATGCTAAATTAAAGTTGGAGAAAAAAAAAAAGACGGAAAGAAAAAGAATAAAATCTAATTTATGGCGCTAAAACTTATAAAAAGTTTCAAACTTCTAAAAGAAATGACAGTACAGGAGGTGCATAAACATTTTATCATTTTTTATACTTTTATTGCTACAAGAGATTTAGCTTAGATTATATCTTAAAAAAGTAATTAAGTGGCATTTGAAATAATAATAATAATAATAATAATTAATTTCACGTAAAAAACATAATTTAAAATAAATTTTTTAGTAGTTTTATGAAATTTTCATTTCATAATAGACATGCATAAATTTTATACATAAACTATTACTAAATGTACAAATAGATCAACTTTGTCAAACTTTATACAAATAGATACATGAACTACTAATTTTGTACAAATAGATTTTCAAAACTAACGGTGTTAAAATTTCCGTTAATATGTATTTAATCATGTGTCAAAGTTGTGTAACAAGGTGTTACAAAGTTCAATGATCAATTTTAACTTAATTAAAGAGTAGGGTTGTGTAACCGGGTCGACCTAGACCGACACGATAACTTGACCGATTATATACAAATCTTAACTCGAAACAAAACACATACCAAATTAAATAATAATAACAACAACATAATATATATATATATACACACACGCCGCATAATTTTTTTATATGAATAAAATGACCAAAAACAAAAATAAAGATGATTTTTTTAGTAAAAAATGTCATGCAATCAACACCCGTGAATGTTTAGTTTGAACTAACATCATTATAAATTTCATATCACTTTCTACTAAAATATTGACATGGTGACTTAGACTAATCTGATTTGACAAACCGACACCAAATGTTATATCGGGTCAAGTCATCATTTCCAATGGCAAAATTAGCGGGCATTAAACGAAAGACAATTTAGATTCAAATTTAATATTTAAGAAATCATTTTAAAATAGAAATTTTAAGATCAATTTAATTCTAAAAGCAAATTTATGAACCAAAATGAATTATATTTCTATTCTTTATTATAGTCTTACAATTTTCCAGTATTTCCCAATTTAACTATAGTGGCGGGTCTCTAAATAAAATAAGCCTCTACCTTACTCTGTTAAATTTTTGTAGATTCATAAATAAATAAATAAAAGCTTTGCTGCTGAAACTGAATTTATAGTTTATATAATAAAGATTCAATATTATCAATTACTTCAACTTCAACTAGTCAATAAAAACTTCTTATGTCACTTAAAAAATTAAATTTTATAGAAAAATTGAGGAGAAAAAATAAAACAAATATGGTTCACATGGAGAAAAAACAATTAATTATGTTATCTCTTGCAATATCTGACTTTGCATCCATGCAACTGGATTTTTATATTATAATTCATTGAAAAAAGCCAAAAACAATTGGTGCAATGGTGCCTCTCTAAAATTAAATTATGACCAACTAAGATAGTTAAAAAAAAATCCTTTAAAAAAAGATAATTAAACAATAATATTGAATATAAACATGTGATTCATTTCTCTCAAGTCAACTTAAACAATTGCTAAAATTTACAAATCTTGTTTGTGTATACAAGCAATCAAGATTCAGAAAATCTAAGCATGACAATGAAAGCATAACCAATTTGTTCATGCTAATTAGCTACTTGGTTGTTTGATCTCAGGCCAATTGAACATGAAAAAAAAAACCTTGAAAATAATGATTGAAAGATTTTACACAAACTATCAAGGCTTGTTTAACTAACTATAGCTGCTTGGAATTCAAAAGCTCTCATTCTGACAATTTCACTTATGAGTTTGATGATAAAAAAAAATAACCCTTCAAAACACACAATTTTTAGTAAGTTACAAAGCAATCCCTACAAAACCAATCCAAGATATCAAAATTCGATTCGGTTATAGTTTTCCAAACTACATATTTAGCTAAAGAAGCAGGTACACTCCCTTTCACCTCCCTCGATCATGGTAATAGCACTAAATTTGTGTTGCTCTCTGTTGTCGAGTTCAGATTAATTCCACACCTTGTTAAGAGGCCCCGTTAGCTGCATACATGCTTGCCTCCTGGTTATGTTGTGCAGCATATCCATACCCGCCATATGCTTGCCCTCCATAGCCGCCATATCCCCCATTCCATTGGTTACTATGATCCGATCTCCACTGCCAAATCCCACAAAATCGTACAAGTTAAGCTAAATTGACAAACTCACATACCAAGTTAGTTAAGGACACTATAATGACGTGTGGCTATGTGCACAAGGCTTCAACTATGGTGGGACCCAATGGAGCCTCCCCCTACTTTTGTAGAGAGGGTCTCCTTGACTCAAACCAGTTGACCTCAAGGTCACAAGGTATCAACCTTACCCTATTTAAGCATTCTTGAGCAATTTGAGAAAAATATGAAATAGTGGTAGAGTGTTAAGCATGTCTACTATAGGGAGTGCTTCCGCATACATCACACTTTAAGCAAATTATGGAGTGATATTGCGTGGAAGTACTTGCCAAAAATATATGTATTTGTGTACAAAGTCATTCAACCAAGAGGCAGAAGTAATCACCAGCCAACCAACAGCAACCATTTTCTCTTTAGTGCATGTAATTGTGAATAAACACACTATAAGCAGAGAAAATTTACCTGTCTGTTCCCTTGATTGCGACCCCAAGAAAGACGAACAGTTTGATTGCCGATTGTAGTCCCATTCAACTGTTGAATTGCATCCTCAGCACTCTTCCTATAAACAGAGATAATAAAGAGGATTCAATTGATGGCATCATAAAGAACTCGAAAGGAAAAAAGTGCAAGACCTGAAGAAATTGATTCAGTTTTTGTAAAAATACTCTTCATTATATCTTAGAAAATAATAATATGGACCATCTAACGGTTGAAGTATTGTTACTGTCAAGCTGTGCTGTTAAAATTAAAATTATATTATACAGTCACCATAGTGAACCACTAGCAAGATACCTGTTAGAAAATTGCACAAACCCACAACCCTTTCCAACTGGAATCTTCACAGACATAACATC
The DNA here is from genome assembly GCA_036897665.1 of Pelargonium citronellum. Taxonomy (NCBI): domain Eukaryota; kingdom Viridiplantae; phylum Streptophyta; class Magnoliopsida; order Geraniales; family Geraniaceae; genus Pelargonium; species Pelargonium citronellum. The sequence goes on from JAYMSZ010002052.1 coordinate 10,370, forward strand.
ACCAAACTGAGAAAAGGTCTGCTTAAGATCTTCATCGCTGATCTCGGAATCAAGTCCTCCAACAAATACCTACAATAAAACATGAGTGATGAGACGTGTAGGACAAATGATGACTAGCTAAATAGAGTAGAGCTTTACTGACAGTTGTGTTATTTGAGTCACCGTCAGACTGAGAACCTTGGGCCACAGCGCCATTTGATCCTTGTCCTCCTCCAGCCAACACTAAAGCTAAGAAATTACAATCAAATTTTCAAATAAAGAGTTCAGATTGAAAGCATGAAACACAACATGCAATAAAGTGGTGTTTCACTAGTTACAGACAATTGGCCAAGTAGTTTGAATGTGAATAACAAAAGGAGCATATATTACAAGTATTAAATTCTCCGGAAATTTTTAGGAGCCTCTCAAACTCAAAAACCAAAATTGTCAATGTAAAAGTTGATTTTATGCAACAAGCAATAATCAATTAAGGCAAGAAAAATGAAAAGAGAATGCTATATTTCAATTACAGCACATGCCTGTACCAAAAAAGAATGAACTGAAGGTTTCTACCAAGAATATGAACTCTCCATTTCTCTTTCATCACTTTTAAAAGCACAAAAATCATATCATAGTATCGAGCGAGCCTAAATACTTTCTTAATTGGCTAAAACTATTTTTCTGGGAGCACTAAGAATCGTCTTAATATAAAACAACACCCATGTGAACCATTAAGGAGCAAAAAGGGCAAACGAACTCTCCAGAAAATGCTGTAATCCCACAGTTGAAATTTTGTAAAATCCCAAAATAAATCAGAGCGCCAGTAACTCTTAAAGAGAGAAGAAACTTAGAGCTCTCCAGAAAAATGTAGTAGTCTCCATTTAGAGCAATGTGAACATCAACTTTAAACTATAATTCTCCAATTTCCTTCTAATATCTTCTGTGACTGTAATAGTCTATGAAGCCACATAGCTAGAAACAGGCAGAATCACAAATGAGTAATTTTAGTACTTCACTATCAGAGAGAAAAGAAATTTCAATGATTGTGTCACCCTTTTGTGTGTTAGACAAATGGTTTGAAATAAGTTTCCGTCTTGCCTTTGGGATGTCATGTGATGTATGTCTAATAGATTTCTATAACAATTTCACAATTGTGTACATAAGTGCTTCCAGGAAGCAGATAAAAGGCTAATAATGATATGTGTATAATTAATTGGTTATAATACATTTTGTTTAAGATTTCTTGATCTGCAATTCATGCAAGGCAGAAACAACATATAACAAATACAAAATATACCTTGTGAAGAATACTGTTGTTGATATCCAGCTGCTTTCTTTGGGGTTGCTACACCTACACGCATAGGCCTACTCGAACAGTATACACCATTCATCTCAGTCATGGCCCTTGACCTCTCACTTTCATCACCAAACCTAACAAAACCGTAGCCTTTGGACCGGCCCGTATTTGAATCAATAACAACTTTGGCTCCTCTAACAGATGGAAATCTACTAGCAAATGTTTCCTGCAACATTGCATCAGTCACATCTGAAGCCAGATCCCCTACAAATACAGATAGATCAGAAGCAGTTTCCGATCTCTTTTCACCAGCACTGAAGGATGCCCAGTTCAGACGGAAGGGCTGCTCAGTATTTGGCATCGTCGTGCCACTATAGTTCTGCAAAACCTTTTCTGCAGCTGCACGTGAATAAAACTCAACAAATCCATATCCTTCAGACTGACCGGTTTGTTTATTACGTATAACCTTTGCAGATAAAACCTGCATGTTTGATCACATTGGAAATAAGCAACTGCAAAATCCGGATCCAAGAGAATAGATGCGTGTGGTGGTGAGAGGGAAAACTACACTTATACCATTGAAAATTTAAATCAATAGCAACTCTCGTGACAAATACTAAACATATGTCAAGTCAAATTCATGAGCAATAAAACTTACAAAAAGTCAAAAGAATAAACCAAGGAAAACCAAGTAAGATTGAGAAATAAGTACATAAAAGCAAAGTAGAAAGAAAAGAACAAACATTATATTGAAGAAAAATGACAAATATGAACTTGACATTGAAGAATACAAGCATGTAACCTAGGCTTGTATTTTTCTTTTATGGCATTCGCAAAACTGAAGGTTGTATACAAACCCCAAGAACGATGAGAACTACACCATCCACTACTTTCCAATTTTTGTAGAAAATAAAGATTAGGTAGTTATGGTTCAACAAATCCCCTTATAACCCCATGGGCTCTTCTTGAACCAAACTCAAGGGGTTCTATCTAACTTATCTTAGGGATGTTGATGTTAATTCATGCATAACTAACTAACTAAATAAATAAAGTGGACACTCTTCTCATTTAAGGACAATTTTTTAGAAAATATGGACACACACTATGGGATGGAGGGAGTAAAAACTTGAAAAATGGTAGTC
>JAYMSZ010002053.1:0-12782 GCA_036897665.1 Pelargonium citronellum
CGCCACCGCTGGCGCGGTGTCTGTGAATTTCCGGATCCATTCCGGGTCCTCTCCTCCGTACAAGCAAATGTATTTGCCTTCCGTAGACTATAATAACAACCAAGATTTAGCATTAACTCATGTCAAACTAGGGGTGACAATTAGTTCAAAATTTAGTATTTAACTTTGTGTCGTGTTTGCAACGTGCCACGGGTTATGACCCAAATTGTCAGTCCTATGTAAAACACAATTGAGATTTTGAATTAGTGGAATACCCAATTGATTATAGTTTGATCAATACTATCAGCAATCAACTCAATCCTCCATGCCTCCTCCTTCCAAAGGGTTTCTTCTCTTTCACTAGTGAAAGGTGAGGCCAAGCTTCCCCAAATCCACATCATGTGAATTGCATTTCTGTGCACAACTTTCCCTAATGGGTCCAACACCACCAGCAATGGCTTCTTGTTGAACAGCCACACCTCTTTCATGTACTTTATCACCGCAGGATCGATCAGCGCCGGGTGGTCCACCGAGTACCATGGCATTGCCGTTTTAATCTTCTCGAACCTCAGCTGGCTCTCTTCGTGGAATGGCACAGACCGGTCCAGCACGGGAACCCACACTACCTCGTACTGATTCTCCGTGGCCTGTTGTCGCGATTCTTGGTACATTTGTTCCAGGATTGATATCTCCTCTTGCGTGATGTCAAGGTCGGATATCAGGAGCAGCACATTCTTGCCTCTCAGCACATGGACAGTAACCTGGGTTTTACATGTTAAAATTTAGCATAAAACTAGGTTGTTACAATCAATCTCATGGTTCGTGAACAAATGAGTAGAGGTTGAATCAATCTGTTGATTGAGATTATCAAATTTAGCATAAAAGTAGGTTGTTAGAATCAATCTCGTGATTCGTGAACAACTGAGTAGAGGTTGAATCAATTAGTTGATTGAGATCATCAATTTGATCCGTTTAATTGGTTTGATCGTTCGTTAAAAAACTTATGAATCAATCATTAGACTATGGTTTTGAACAAACCCTTGTTTTAGTAGAGCCATTGAAGAGAGGTTGCTGGTCCTCCTTGGCGTGGAACAAAGCTGTAAGAAGCTTTAAATTGCTACTATGGGGTGTGTCAAAGAGGCGCACAAGTGCTTGAAATGCTTCAATATGTCTCTTCTCATCTGCAAAAACACAAATGTTTGAAGAAGGTTTGTGATACTTGTCGCCCGATTTTTTGGAATTTGTTTTGACTCACTTATTAGTCGGTGACATAGCTCGAGATTCTTGGAAAGAAGAGCGAGCATGCTCCGGAGCTTGTGAGCCAAGCTCGATAGCTCCCACGATTCAGTAGTTGATGATACGTACCTTTCACAAAATCAAAGAGTTTGAGTGAGTTCAAGGTACACAATTTTCATTGAAAAGTCGTGAGTTCAAGTTTCATTAACAATATGACTTACTGATGACCCATGCCGATGAGACCCATGATTTGAGAAGCACAGGCCACAATACTCCGAATTGTCCAATAAACAGCCGTGGGGATGTGAGCAATGGCTTTGGACATTTCAGGAGTGTCCATGCTTATATACTGAGGAGGAAGGTCCTTAAAGTCAACAATGCACTTGGTCACATCCAATATGGCCAAGATCAGTGTGTTTAGCGGATCAAACTTGGCTCGAAGTGTTTCGCGGCTCTCTACGGTGTCCGGATATTGCCGGAGGAGGGCAATCCCCTTGGCAAGAGGGTTGGTGAGGTGAAGTTGGTTGATGAGCAAAAAATCACCATAGTTTAGAGCAAATGCTGCCAAGGCTAGCACAACTTTTGCATCCCACGAGTAGTGGGATACTTCGTTGAATACTCCCACCGCTATGGAATGAGCGTCTCCGCCACCTGAACACTTGCACGAAATCTGCAAAATACATCAATTGAGAAGTGAGCCAATATAATCGATTCTATCAATTAGATAATTTGTTATGTTATAAACAACTTAGGAGTCAGGAATTGGGTTTCACCATTTCCCTCTGAAGTTGTAAAAAAGGTGCAGTTTGAGACTAACAAAACAAAACCGTATGAAATATTTGGTGGTGTTCCATCAATTAGTATGATGTGCGTCTTACCACATTACTTGTTCGAGCTGACCACGTGACAAATTCAATAGTACGTTCAATTCCAATTTTTAACTCATTTCTTTGTTGATGGTACATGAAAAAGTAGTCGTATCAAGTATTTAGATATTCTACTCATATAATCACAGGTCTGTATCAATAATATTGTCTCCGTCTTAAAATAAGTGTCATCATTTATATTTTGAGAAAATTAATTAAAAATTAGTGTTGTATATTTACTCATTCTACACTATGTTCACGAAATCGAACGAATATATACATACATAGGTAAACAATATAATTTTTGTTCGAATAAGACCTCGCAATTGATTCGGTTAATGGTGAAAGACAAAAGCTCCATGACATCATCGAAACCAGATTGGAGTTTATTCTCATCAAGCATACCCTCTATTTGTGACTGTCCTCCCTGCACAAAACTCTTATATAAGAACAAATTGCATCAAACCATGGAAAAAATGTACATTATCAAATCAATTCATATATATATACATGAGAAACGCCATGAATTCCACGCTTGAATATGTCCTCGGAGATGTAAAGAAGAGGCTTGACATCAATCTCGCGGCCGTCCGGAGCATGCGTCGCCCGAATTTGGTTCATCATCACATTGTCATCTGATGCTGAGAACATCAGACGATCACGTCTGCTCTGCTGGAACTTGTTACCATTTGCTGGAACTAAAGCCATTGTCTCCAAAAGTTGATCACTGACAATGCACAAGAGAATTGGCTTGTGTTTGGTGCATTGATCATGAGTTCTATATATTATAGAAAATGGATTTGGAATAAAGGCAACAAATGAGTAACTCAGGCTACCTTGCTTGCCTTGAGGGTTTTAACTAGAATTTCTGACAAGGACATAAGGTTTTCTAGTAATTACCATCTCTTTTTAGGTGGAGCATATGTCAATTTGGTTCACAACCCGTGTCGTGTTGGAGTTTAATATTAAAGTTGAGCTTTCAGCTGTCAGTTAAATTTTTTGGTTGATCCATTAGTAGTCTCTTACGTGGTATTAGACAGTGATTGACCAAGATGTCACATGTTTGAGTCCTGCAGATTACATGTGCATGGATCACGTGCAAAGCGATGGCGGATTTGCCCGTGAGGAGTGTTAAAGTCAAGCCTGTTTGGGTTCTGCATCATCATATTCATGTGCATGGGGCATGTGCAAAGGTATGATGGACTTGCACGTGGGTATTAAGTTGAACTCGATAGATAAAGTCATGTCGTACATGTAACAAAAACATATTATATGTGTCATGTTATCTTATTTTAGTTGTGAATGTGTTGACTTATATTTCACGTGCTTAACTATCAACATGATACGCACACGACACATGAATACCAATTGACGTAACTGTGTTCGTGTTGATTCTTATATAACCTAGCTATTTAACTTTCAACGTGACACGAGCTTGACAATCAACAGGAATATAAATATTGACAATTGCTACTTTACTGCATAATAGATTTTGTAAATCTTGATGTGTTTTCAGGAGATTTACACTGCATGATTGCAGTAGGATTCAGGTTCAAGCTAGACTTGATAGGAACTTGGATTCTTCTTTTACGTAAAGAAGATAAAAGAAAAAGAAGGAAACAATCTGAAATGTGATCATCATTCTTCACCATACATGCTAAAACAAAAAGCAAATAAATCAACTGAATCCATGTGCTAATCTTTCATTTGCTGAAACAGCAAAAAGAAAAAGAGAAAGCAAAGAACAACAGTGAAAGATTGGGTCCCTTTAACGGATATAAAGATTGTGCCAGCACAGTTTCGAGCTCACGAAGACTGCTTTTCGACCTTTATTGTACTCAAGAAGAGACTCAACGAGTTAATGCACTGTTTCAAGAACACGAATACGAAGAGAAAAGAACTCCAAAACTTCACATTCATTATTGTTTCAATATGTTACAAACTTTTGTTGATATTAACTTGTACATTTAAGCACACTAATCTCTGATATACATCAGTTTTCAACAGTCAGTGAAACCTACGGGCGATTCTTTAGGCAATAACATGGATTGCATTCATTCATAGACCATGAATTGCTTCATAGGCCTCTTACATTTCTCGCAAAACACGGTTCCTTGAGCTAACTTTTCATCATAGATAGTTTGGCAAGAATGGCCGCAAGGTTCAGCGAGGGAAGGTAGGTCAAGTGCATTTCTCAGAGAGCTAAAGAATCCCAAGTTCGCCACATTTTTTCCCCAGTCGGGGAAAAAATCCAAGCACTCCATTAGTTCTCTTCCTCGAAACTTTACCATATCTGTGGAAGATCCTCTGCCTATTATAGCCCAACCTTCGTTAAAATCTAGCATTTCGGACAACTCTTTTAGAATATGATCAGTCTCAGCTATCTTTTCAAGTTGGGTTCTTGACCTTCTCATGCTCTCTAATCGTAGCCAAAATAGATTTACCTTTGCAAGAGAGAGCGATGAAGCGCAGAGCTTCTCTGCATCAATGATGTCTAGAATGTTCCTAACAAGTTCACTTGGATCCTTCTTGCCAACATAGACCATCTCAAGCTGCACGCCCGCGAGTTTTATGTCTTTTACCTTTGCACTGAGGTCTCTGATCCAATCCAAGTCTTCACTTCCTAATAAACAAATATTTCTACCGTCTTCTACCTGGCAAGGCATCAAATGCAACTTTTGTCACAACAAGGACACATAAAAAGCTAAGTACTTGATAAAAATAAGGCAGAATCAAGAAGTACCCAATTAGTCAATAAGGGATCGATTTCATCAACCAGAAGTTGCAGACTCCACTTTTCTTTTCCCCAAAGCTCTGCTTCTGTTGAAACCGAGAAAGGGTAAGCTCTAGCACCCCAAATCAATACCATGTCCATAGCATTTGAGTTTGTGACCACCCCTCGTTCATCTAACACTACCATTACAGTCTCGTCCCTGCAGTTCCATTCTTGTTTTATGTAGTTTATTACTGATGAGCTTAGTAACCATGGTTGCTGAATTGAGTACCATGGCAAAGTGTTAGATAAAGAATCAAAACTTCTTTTTTCAGCATCAGTCCAGGAATCTGAAGAGGAAATGGGAACCCATACAATTTCATAACTCTCCTTTAAGTTCTTATTCTCGGGATTGTCATATGCTCGCTGAATCAGGAGCAAATTCTCATATGGGAGAAGCTCTGGCTTCGATATCAGGAGTACAACAACTTTGTTTTTCAGTTTATCAACACCAAGCTGTCAATGAACCCAAAGGAAATGGTTAAACATTGAAGAAATGAAAAAATGATCTCAAATCGATCGTTTATTAGCACTAACTTTTCTTGCATCTAATTTGCTATAAATGGTTTATGTTCTATCAAGAATCTTTGTTCTGAAGCATATTGTTTTTGCATCAAGCTTTTCTTTAATTTCTTGTTCCCGAGGAATATGAAAAAGTTAAAGAAAAAATACCTTTGCTTGCGAGGAGCAATCCTTGAGAGGGAAGTCATTCTTGAAAGCAAACAACACGTGAAGCACCTCTTGGTTGTCGACATAAGTTTCCTTAAAGAGATTCAACAACTTCTGATACATTTTTACTTCTGAAAGTCACGAAAAAGATGAACATTATGATTAAGCACAATTCATAAGACCAAAGAAAAAAGGCTTATAAATCAAATCTTAACAGTAACCTATTTGTTCACGACACACATCCACCTGCAACTTTAGGCAACTATGTATGCTGCTCAACCTATATGCCAGACTTATGAGCTCCCACGCAGCAATCACCGTTGAATTTGAATGCTGCAAAGAGAATTTACATATCATATCAGCATAATGTCATAATTATCTTTTACATATACGCAAAGTGTTTGAAGGTAAAGAACATGCACTTGCTCAGGTTTCATGGCAATCAAGTCCGTGATTTGAGAGAAGCAAGACATAGCACTTCTTGTGATCCAATATGCAGCTACGCAGATATGAGACTTTGTAACAGCCAATGTCGGATTATCCATCTTTACACATGAAGTTGGAAGGCCTTCAAAGTCGATGATACACTTAGTTACGTCCACCATAGTCTTAACTAACAACCTCAATGCCTTAAATCGAGGCTTCAATGCGCTTAGATCACGAGGCAACTGCTTGAGAATTGCAATAGATAATGCCAATGGATTGTGAGGGTATAGCTGCATTACTAACCAAAACTCACCATAGCTTGTTGCAAAAGCTGCAAGTACTAAAACCAACTTTGCATCCCATCTGTAACTCCCAAGCAAATCCAACAAGATCATCGTTCTCGTGTGTAGATTTTCTTCACCAAAGCACTCGCACAATATCTGCCATTACAAGACATATCAACATCGGATGCTCGTGAATGATTTGCAAGGAGAGGGAAATTGTGGTATAAAAGATATGAATTACCTCGCGGGAAATTTTATAGATTGTCCGTCCAAGTGGTTCTTGCAACCCATCAGATTCAATAATGCTTATACTATTCTTTACAATTGCATCAAAATCCTTATCAGTAACCTCCTGAAACAAGCACCATAGCATATGAACTTAGTTTTTGATCAATGACAATCAAAAAATCGATAAAAGTTCAAATCTAAATTAGACTAACCCATTAAAGACAATGCAAAGTCCCCAAATTAGACCTAATTGTTAAAATCAGTAAGGACCTACAGGAACCCATCAATTGTAAATCTGTAAATAACATTCCTTTGGCTATATTAATGACAAAAAACACAAAACAAACCATTCTTGTAAATACCCATATGCCATAAATAAGCAAATACAAATCTAACCAGTGCACACAAACTGTTCGAGTAAATGCCTGAAAGAGAAACACAGTAATGGGTAGTTGAGAAATGAAGAGAAACCTCAAAAATACCTCAGAGGTTGTGGCATAGTGCATGACATTTTCCATGGTACGAAGCAAGAGCTCAGAATCAAGATTGCGGCCATCGGGATCATGGGAGAGCTGGAGCTTCTTGATCAGAATTTCATGTTCAGAAGACAACAAAGAAGAAACTGAAGGTGAGTATTGCTCACAAGACTCACTACCCAGCAACCCCATGATCAAGAACAAGACAAAGATGGTGATTTTTTGGGTCACAAGTTAATTATATGAGATGAGTCATGAGAATGGAGCTAGTTAGAACCTACTTCTTTACTTAAACAAATAAAAGTGAAAATCACAAATATATTCTTAAAGGATATGATGTCTGTAAGAGGACAGTGTTTTATTCTATTTTATTTTTGGCAAATTTGCCTTGAATGGTACTGAAGGAAGAGGTTCTTGCTTCAAGAATTCAACTGTGGGCTTGGTAGGTGACGGATTGAGAACCATTCAAATCACTCACTTCATCACTTTTTATTTTTCTTTTTTTTTTAAATGTCTTGATTTGGTATTTGGGTCCACAATAGCTGAGTGATCTATTAACCATATTTAGCAAAAAAATAATGAATTTGTTATCTGTTCTTTTTATACATCTCTATGTATACTATAAACACTCAACTTGTATGCGTATTATATTCGTGTCGTGCTGTATTTTACAAATCAACACGAACATGACTGGTAACAAAATATGCAATACCGACATAACTAAAACCTAATGGGTGAGAAAACGATTATAAATTTTGAATAACAATGACAGAGTAGCTAAAAAATATGTACAACTACTGAAAATCTTTCTTTGCGGAGATGTATACTGTCATCGTATCATTTTCTTGAAAGATTTATCTTCGCATCTGTAGTTTGCATATATTTTAATAACATAAAACTATTATTTGAACTTCATCATATTTGTTAAATAAATAAAAGAGAGATAATAAAGAAAAGAGACTGATATCCAATCTTGCTTTCAGAATTCTACAGACCAAAAGAGAAATGTGGCCATATGAGGATATATTTGAATGTCACCGAAAGTTTGGTTTTAAACTACAATATTGAGTTAATGCTTCACCAAACCAAAACCAAGATTGTTTTGTCTTGATGAAATTGTTGATTATTAAAGACAAATTTGTATGTTAATTATCTTTTATGCTTGTGAAAAGAATTAAATAGAACCAAGTTTGGTGTATTATATTTTTAGCAAGTTTCAACTTCAGGATCATTTGCTGGATGATACATTATTATAAACAATTAGTGCCCACCATAGCAAGGATATTTAAAGACCCACCAAATTCTCTTAATTTCTAGAACTGTGGCTTTGTTATAAATTGTTGGGCTGTGGGGCATGATGGGTGAAGGAAAAGAGTATGCTGGTTCAACTCTCATTGGATCGGGTGGGATGAGATTTTGGGTTAAAATGTGAGAGCTACTTCTGTTTCGTAGCTCAACTGATAAGAAGAACGTTCAGTTGAAATGAACGACCAATCCATCACGAATCCATTTTTGAAGGGTGATTTTCTTGTTATTCAAGTGTAATTTATTTGTTTATTTTCTTCTTATAATACTAACACTGTAATAGATAAAATCTTAGTACAAGAGAGGGCAAATCTCAGTTTAGCTCTCTAGAATTAACTTTTGTAATTGATAATTCAATCCAACAACAACAAAAGAAAAGTGCAACCCATGAATGTAGGTAATTAAGTCATACGACGCACTTATTTTGTGACATCATTGGTTGATTGTGTTTATTGTTTATCGTTTTACTACATTCTTGTTCGTGTAAGATTCTATTGATAACGGTTTTAAAAACAATTTTCAACGTTCGTTGAAATTCGAACCACAGCCACCAATTTTATGAGATTAATAACACAGAATTGTTAGAATAACTATCAGGCTAAGTTTTGATGAAAACAGAATTTTGAAAAAGAGAAAATGTATCAACAATGAAATATGCATTCATGAAGCTCATATTCCAAAACTTCCAAAGAAGCACATAATAGTAGCAGCTAATTAAATATAGAATGCATGTTTTGTTGGATGTGAAGTGTGAACCAACTAATTTATTATGCTTGCTCCATGAACAGTAGTAGCAAGAGGTTACTAGGATCTACCTAAATTAGATTAATGTAGAACAAATGTAATTAATATTTTTCTTTATCAGTTTGGTAACTGATTTATGCACCCATCTCTTATCTGTGAAGTCTACTCTCTAGGAAATTCTAGAGAATGTAAACATTACAGGGTTAATTATAGTCTTGTATCATTTTTAATCACAAACATTTTTATAATCACTAATAATCTTTCAGCTATTCAATTTCATCACCATTATCTAAAAAAAATGGTGTTCGAATAATAGAATATGAACTTTCAATTTGATTCTCGTTTTTCTTTCTTTTCAAGAAATTGTTTACAGGTAGCAGTAATAATACATAATAGTTGAAGTATCATCGATAACTGAAAAAGTTCATAAACCAAGCTTGATACGATAATACAATTGAATGATAAGTTATTACACCAACCCGGCACTAAAGCCACCGCGCTGCCAAGTGGCAATTCGTGATAGGCCACAAGATCATGCATTTTCATTGTTGGGCATTTTATGTATTTGACTAATTGGTTTGACGACACATGTTAATGCAAATATTGTACATTACAAAGACACTCAATGTTTGTATCTTCATGATCAGTTCCTTCTACTTGTTAGTTGTTACTCTCATCTTGGCCTATCTCAGCTCCATCTATGTACAAGAAAAAAAAAACCCATAGTAATTCCAGTTAAAAACAATTCAAGAAACACAACACCAATCTAATCCAAAAGTTACATATAGTCTAAGGACCTGTTTCTGTCATTAAATTCATCATCCACCCTCCTAAATGCTCTCTCTCTCTCTCTCTCTCTCTCTGTCTCTCTCTCTCTCTCTCTCTCTCTCTCTCTATATATAGCTTCTTGAATTGCTAGTTCAGTGAATCATATATATATTCATCTTCCAAGGTCATGGCCATGACAATGAATCTTTTTTCCTCTGCCATGGATTGGGTTCTTGCCTATTCAAATTTCTGGGTGGACACAGCTCTGGCCTTATTGGGTCTATTTGTGTTCAGTTGTGTGCACCAGAAAGTGACCAACCAAAAAGGGCCTATGCTATGGCCAGTTTTGGGCATCATTCCCTCTATTCTTCTTCATGCCAATGACATCTACCAGTGGCTCACACAAGCCTTGATCAAGTCCGGAGGGACGTTTCCTTACAGAGGAATGTGGATAGGCAATGCCTATGGAGTTGTCACAGCTGATCCTTCCAACATTGAGTACATGCTGAGCACAAAATTCAACAACTTCCCAAAAGGCAAGTACATGAGAGAGAGGTTTCTTGATTTGCTTGGTGATGGCATTTTCAATGTGGATCATGAGCTGTGGAAGGAGCAGAGGAGGCTTGCAACAACTGAGATGCACTCACCAAGGTTTGTGGAGCACTCAGTGAAGACCTTGGTGGATTTGGTGCACCAGAAGCTGCTAAAAGTCATCGATCTTCAAGAATCAGCTACTATTGATCTCCAAGAAGTGCTTCTTCGGTTTACGTTCGATAACATCTGCATTGTAGCTCTTGGTGTTGATCCTGGGTGTTTGGCTCTTGACTTACCTCAAATCCCTTTCTCAAGAGCTTTTGAGGAAGCAACAGAGCTAAGCATTACAAGGTTCTTGCTTCCTCCTTTCTTGTGGAAGCCTCTGAAGTTTCTTGGACTCGGATACGAAAAGAGGCTCAAAGAATCAATCAAGATTGTGCACAAGTTTGCTGATGAGACAGTGAGGAACAGGAGGAGTGAGCTCAGCAAGCTTGGTGCTGATCTGTTGTCAAGGCTTGTGGAGATGCAAGAAAGCAAGCACTTTTTCTCAGACAAGTTCCTGAGAGACTTTTGTGTGAGCTTCATTTTGGCTGGGAGGGACACAACTTCAGTGGGATTGGCATGGTTCTTCTGGTTGGTGCACAAGAACCCAGATGCAGAAACCAAAATCATATCAGAAATCAGTGAGATCTTGAAGTGCAGGACAGGTCAAGAAGTGGCCAAAACCAGTACTAATGTGGTGTTCACTGTGGAGGAGCTCAAGAAAATGGTGTATCTGCAAGCAGCACTGTCTGAGGCACTGAGGCTGTACCCACCAGTCCCAATGGAGATCAAAGAGGTCATAGAAGATGATGTGTTCCCAGATGGGAGCTTCCTCAAGAAAGGGGCTAGAGTGATGTTTTGTCTCTTTTCGATGGCGCGAATGGAGAGCATTTGGGGAAAAGATTGCTTGGAGTTCAAGCCAGAGAGGTGGATTAGTAAAGATGGGGAGTTTGTGAGAGAGAACCAGTACAAATTTGCAGTGTTCAATGCAGGTCCAAGGCTGTGTGTGGGGAAGAAATTTGCATACATGCAGATGAAAATGGTGGCTGCTTCAATGCTGTGGAGATACTCAGTGGAGGTTTTGGAAGGTCAAGAGGTGATTCCAAAGATGACAACAACACTTTACATGAAGAATGGGTTGATGGTGAGGTTCAAGCCTAGGCTTCAAATGGGTGTGTAATGTTTTCTACCAAATTAAGGGTTTGGTTTGTGATTTTGTGATTTGTTTACTAATGTGTGCATCACTTTAGTGAATAAAGGGTTTATTTTCCATTGACTCCCACCCATATTTGTGTTACAATATGATTGAAACTAAAATGAACAAAAGTTTAAGTCAATCCGGTTGTCTCGAAATCAACAAACGCACAATTGGTTCATCGACAATGTTCGTTTGCATACAAACGTAATTGTAATTAAATGCAAGATTTATATTTAAACGATGGTAGAATTTTATGATTAAACGAAAGTAAAAGATCCAATTTGGTCCCCGGACTTTGGTGGTTTGATCCAATTTAGTCCCTAAACTTTTTTAACCAACAATAGTCACTAAACTTTTGTGTTTCGCCCCAATTTGGTCCATAAACTTTTTTTTTATCCGATATGGTCCCTGAACTTTCACATATTGACCCAAAATGATCATTGCCCTTACACCTTATATCAAAAGTTGAGAGACCAAATTAAGTCGATATTTGAGAGTTCAAGGCCAAATAGGGTCAAAACGCGAAAGTTCATGGAACAAATTTGGTTAAAAAAAAAATTCATGGACTAAATTAACGAGACCGAATTAGGTCTTTTACCAAAAACTAATTCATATCGAAGTGAAACAATGAAGGGGAGTATTGGTAAATTCATCATCAAAATAGTTTATATTCCACCTTTTTTTTCTTTTGAACTAAATTGGTCATTTCTATAGAAACAACAAAACCCTAAAATGCTATAACATAGAATGGTCTCACAAAATAATAATAATGTTCAAATTCAAGATTTAAAATTAAATACCAAAATCCAAATGGACCTTAAATGCACATTCAAAAAAAATTATTTTTTAAATAAAAAGAAGATTAATGAAAAAAGTATAAAGAAGAAAATTCATAATTAAATAGTTTGGGCTTCTTGTATGGGCCAGTATTGCATGGGGACCATTTAGTGGTCCTATCCCTCAACAAAGGCCAGGCCCACTCCAATTTGTATTGTTTAATATATACCCAACATCCATTTCTCCTCCTACTTATGTGTCAATTATACAAAATACTAGGCAATGAGCCCGTGCGATGCACGGGTTACTAAATAGTGACTATCATATATAATACAAATATACTATTTTAAAAACTTGACGTACTCTAAGTTTAATTTAGCTTGTATGACTTATGTAAAGTAAAATGAAGAATGTGACATTTAAAAAAAAATACTAAACTCATGTTAATTAGGGCTTATTCTTAAAAAAAGAAGTTAA
>JAYMSZ010002054.1:0-12780 GCA_036897665.1 Pelargonium citronellum
TAATTTTATTTGAAATCACAGCACATGTTTCTTGTTTACAATTGCAAATCATCACACCAATCAAAATCTGTACACAAAATTCAAACCACTCTTTGGACAATCAATACAATGTAATCACTCAGGTTCCACAAATTAGCATCAAAAGATTACAGGGACTGAGACTCAGTTCTTGGATTTGGAATGCTTCACAAGCCACTCAATCACTGTATCTATATTTGTTGAGTTCTTGCATGAAATCATGTAGCAACAAACTTCTCTATCACTGATGGACTCCAGCTCCCTGCACAGTGCAACACCAGGAAATAAACTCATTACCTCTTCATTTTAGCTCATTGTTATACTATTCAATGTGTTGATCAGAAAACTGATACTAAAATGCCATTCAATCACCATATTAACATTGGTAAGCTAAAATTGTATCAACTTACATTCGCTGCGTCATTTCTTGTTTCGTCAAAGCTCCCTGTTTATCAATTTTGTTGCCCAGAACCAGCAAGGGAATACCATTAAGTGAGGGCTTACTCAATAGATCATGAAGCTCACTTTTTGAGACAGGTAAGTTATCATAATCAGCAGCATCCACCACATAACTACAATGCAAAAAATTATGACAAAAAAGCATCAGGCATCTTTTGTTGGATCATCAAGAAACTGACTTGATACAATTCAGTTGAAGTATTAACACATTAGGCTGCCAGTGATAAGGCACAGAGATTTAGAAAGTACAGAGGGTGCATAAGAAGAATGAGAAGTAATTTATTTTACTAATTAGACCAACCTGATTAGTAAAATGCAACGTAAACTCAATAATAGTCACCACTTCATAAATACACGATAAGGAATTTAATGGACAAAGCAAGAATGCAACTTTTCTATTTTGGGAAAGCACTCCACCAAGTTTTAGTCTCTTGGGACTGTTCACTTCCAAATATATACCACAACAGAAGTCAACTTTGTTGTTTACTGAACTTGTTAGCATCTATGACAACACCCCACCAAGTTTTAATCTCTAAGCATGCAAGGATTTCCATTAGGGGGCCGGGGATGAAATCTGGTTCCTCTATTTCTTCGTTTCTCTTGTAAGGTTGAAGGTAATTTCCACAAGATCCTTCTCAACAGTTAATAGTCAAGGCAAAAGCAAGTATTCATCCTTAAAACATTTTTGAATGGTATGTGGTGTAAGCCTTTTGGCCACATTAAGCCAATATAGAAACTTAAGGGTAAGATAAAACCTAGGAAAAAGCACTTCAGCTGAAGCAACAACCATTACCATACCCTTAACTCCCAAGTCCCCCCCCCCACCCGATATTAGTGTATCAACCCTCTGCCCCTCTGTATCTCTCATGAAATTTCAAAATCATATCAAACAATGTATTGTGAACAGAATCGACCAAATATAAAAGAGTTGAGTGCATATACACAATAGCTGAAACTGCACGGCAATATCTCTCCCACATGCTTCGGAACCTGGGTTGACCTCCAAGATCCCACAACTTTATTGTAACATTTCCTTTAGTTACCTTCCTCATATTGAAACCGACCTGTACATAAGAGAATGCAACTATGATTATATATTGCAATTAGAGAATTATGTGGCAGAATGACATTATACAAATAATCAAGGGGGAAAACGATATGCGAGAAACATTACATACCGTGGGGATCATGTCTTCACTATATCCACCAGTCTAGGAATAGGATCAACATAGGCAATCAGGCATCAGCATAAACCAAGGAAGAGGGAGCACAAAGAAAGAGAATGCACGAACAAGTACTTACTGCAACGACATTCACAAGTGATGTCTTTCCTGCATTCTGAAGGCCTATCAGAGAGAGCTCCATTTCTTGCTTGAAAAAGAGGCTGCCACAAGATACATGTATAACATAAATACAACAATACATTGCCACAAATAAGAAAGTTTCCTTCTATGAGAACTATGCAACTTCCCGGTGCTTTACTTTCTCACACAACTGTATTCACCATTACCAACATTATGATGCCATACCATTCAGTCCCCTGAGCTTGAACTACCCACATCAAACAGTATAACATGTCATAGCACATGCAAAACCATTATCATTACTTCAAATTAAACTCTAAAACTTGCCCATATTCCCATTCAACTCTTAAACATCCTTGCAAACTAAAGATAGAAGCAACTTCAATTACAATTACAATGCACAATTAAGGTCCAGCCAGTTTCCATCCAATTAAATCAGAAAAAATGCCCAATAAAAAGATGCCAAGGCTGGATTTTTGCTGAGAAAAAGAAGGAAAAAAATGGAAGAGAAAAAAATCACCCAAAACACCCTCTTTTCTCATGTGGGTTTTCGATTATCTCAACATTGAATTTTAAAAAATCAATGTTTAGGATCCAAGCCAAGCGCAGAAGCTAAAAGATCAAATTTCAAAAAAAAAAAAAGAAAAGAAAAAGACCAAACAAACAAGAAATAAATAAAAAAATTGCCTTCGGAGCCAATTCAGGAAAGCTTCCCACAAACCCATTGAAGACGAAAGCTAGAACTCGGAACTCAGAGACACAGAACAGAAAATTTGAAGTCACTCTGCAATTCAAACGAAACGAAATGAAATGATAATTTTGCTAAAAAAACATTAGCGAAAAGGAGATTTAATGATGCTAATATACAGACAAAAAGGAGGAATATTCTTTCTTTCTTATACGCGCCTCTTGAGGAGAGTGGTGCGCGTGGAATACCCGATTGGCTGAGAAGGTAAACTTGTTGTTTTTGTATTGGTGAGAACGTAACACGCGCTGTATAGATGTGGATGAGAATGGTAGTGCGAAGTGGGGACACGACACCGTTTCAATCGTTGCCTCTCCGGCCAGCTCCTCAGTCGCGATCTCCAGGTTGTAGCTACTCTTGGTGGGTCCTTCACCAAACTTGATGTGGTTTTTAACTCACATAAATCTAATATTTTTACCTATTTTAGGCATTTTATAAATATTCTTCTACACATTTAAATGAAATATTGACCAATTACTTGACTTAAGTCAACTTTCAAATTTCATTAATTATTTGAAACTATTTTTCCAATTCAAGTAAGTTACAAAAAAAAAAGAAGAGACCAATTGACAAAAAAAATTTAGTATTCTGGTCTAATATCATGGTTGAGCAAGTGACTGATTCTACGTTGCAGATTAGATAAGAGAGATCAACCCTCACATAAGTGTGGATAGTCGGACTTTACTACGATAGTCCCCAAATTTGAGTACAAATCATGGCATTAAAGTTTGTTTCAATGCATCACAAAACAATACATATTAACTGATCAATGCACTCATTTGCCTTATTTTACTACATTTCTACAACACTACTGACAAAAGGACTGGAAGTTTCCTTTTTAACTAAATCTTGAAAAAAAATTCATGAAAAATGTGTTTGAAAAACTGGACTTAATTACCAGGACAGAAAGAGGATCATATATATGTTGACATGAGAAGGAAGCATCCTGGAAGAAGCACACAACTTGTTTTAGAGCAAAATTCCAAACAAATGCTTGCTCTCATTACATTACGTAACATTTACTTGTGCCACTAGTGTTTTCAAGAATTCAAATGTCATTAGCACATTTGCTCTGTCCTTATATCTCTCTCAAGTTACAAGGCACATATAGCTTTCTAGCTAGTCAGTAGTCACCATTATATTTTCTTGTGGGTCTTCAGTTCTTGATCGATTTCTTGATAAATATTGTACATTGTACTAATTGTGACATATGGTTACATCGCATAGATAGAGATAGAGATGGCATTCTTGTTGGAGATGCTAGATGGGATTCGGCAGTGCGTGGAGACTCTGTGGGATCTGCAAGAAATGCGCTTTTCTGCCATTCTTGATGATGTCGGTTCTCTTGCTTTAACCATTATCATGGCTGCTGTTTCATGCTTCATAGCCACTAGAAGATGGTGACTCTTAATTTTTAGCTTATTTTAGTGTTTCTTTTTTTGTAAATTTTAGTGTTTGATTCTCTACTTGAAGCAACCTTGTTTGTATAGTTGTTTTGTATATATACATTTCCTTGTTATAACTTGTTAGTTTTTGTGTGTTTCAGTAAATTATAGCAGAAAGAACCTATTTTCTTGTCTTGAGTTAATGCATTGGTTGGAAATTTTCAATCACATTTCTCTCAACATGTCTTGTCAGCAGCAATGTTATATGCTGTATATTCAATTTATATCATTGTTGTTACAATTGTTTATGGTGATACAATTGTTACATTACTGTACCGAATTAAGCTTAATTGCTTGTAGAAGATTTTATATCTTAACATGGACTGTTTCTACTGGTACATCTTTAGTCACCCTCAAATTTATAGCACTAGAAGAATTGGTCTCTGGATCTTCTATGGTGATGATGTAATCTCCATGAAAGAGTGACACTTGAAAGGATCTTCCAGTACTGTCTGCTGCAATTTCCAGATTCACTTCAGATTTCCACTCCTTGATCATCTTATCAACAACATCCCCAGCTGGTGGGTTCTTGAAGTTCATGTCTGTTAGGGGCATCACTTTGAAACCAGCTGTTTCTGGCCCAGAGAAGGACACAATTCCTTCAACTGCAGGATGAGCATAAGCCTCCCTCAGTATCTCCTCCAAGTACCGCGCCTGTCCATGACCAAACAATTGTCAGCATTTACTTTCTATATGTATATAGCATGTACAAGATCATCATTTCTTCTGAGTCCTATGTTACTTTTGTTTTTCTTGAAGAATTAATAGAACAACCTGATTTGGGCCTTTCTTGACTTCCACTTCTGTTAACCAAACAGGAAGTCCTGTTGTGGCTAATAAGTCTAGAGAAGCTCTCATGTAAGCAAGGTTTGGTTGGTAAGGACCGAAACGACCTTGCACTCCAATTCCTGCTAACATGCCAGCAGTTCCCGGGTACGAAAGTATCTCCTTGATTTTCTTAACATAATTTGCTGCGCTCGCATCCTTATCTTTTCTATATGCAATGGTGTTATATTCATTCATGAACATGGTGGTGTTTGGATCAAGCTGGTAAGCTTTCAAGAAGTATTTTGCAGAGGCATTTTGGCCAAGTTTGTCCTCAAAGAAGCTGAAATGCAGATTCTCATTCATCACATCCCAAGCAATCAGCTTTCCCGCGTATCTTGAAACCACTGACTTGATTCTTTTCTCTGCAGCTCTTTGTAGTTTCTCTGAGGAAAGGTCTTTAACCCATTCGGGTTGTTGCTTGGGGTTGTCCCAGAAAATGTTGTGACCTCTGATAGAGATGCCATGCTGTTTCACAAACTTTACCATCGCGTCTGCAATGGCGTAGTTTTCATGGCCTTGTGTTTTTTCAGTGCTGTACCACTTCATCTCATTAGTGAAAGTGGTGACTGTGAATCTTGATGCAAACCACTTCTGGTAATCAGTGCTGTCTAGTATGTGATGGTTTATGCCAACTCCAAATGGGAAGCCATACTTTACTTGTTTGATAGAGATACCAGCAGCTCGCAATGCTGCATTGTTTTCATTACTTACATTGAACTTGATTTTGCTTTTCCTTATCTGGAGGAATCAAAGTAAATTAAAATGAAATCGTGATAGGTGTTTCACAAAATTTCCAGCTCTGTGTTTTGATTCACCTTTTCAATGCTTGTGTCCTGATGTGATCTCCATTGCTGCTTTGTGAATGGTTGTAATGAGACATTGTCAACCCAT
The DNA here is from genome assembly GCA_036897665.1 of Pelargonium citronellum. Classification (NCBI taxonomy): domain Eukaryota; kingdom Viridiplantae; phylum Streptophyta; class Magnoliopsida; order Geraniales; family Geraniaceae; genus Pelargonium; species Pelargonium citronellum. The sequence goes on from JAYMSZ010002054.1 coordinate 5,691, forward strand.
ATATCCACTTTTGTATTCTTGCTCTACAAGTGAGTTAAGGATTAAACATGCTGATATTTGAGAATAAGAAGCTTAAACTAAAGATTCTAAATGTCCTTCACCTCAAAAAGTATCTCAGCAGAGCTTGAGACATTTGCAACTATGCCACCTTTTAGCAAACACCAACACCCCTTCTCTGCTATGACTACACCACCTATCAGTCTACCATGAGGAGTCTTGAAAATAACAATGACTGTCTCACTTCCTTCACTGACTTGGACCCAAGCTGAAAAATATATAAGTTTGTACAATCAAAGTTTCAATACCTTATCTCTTGAACATGCAATTTAGAGAAAAGAATGGTTAAATTTAGTAGAGTCTGATTAAGGGTTACCAGAGAAGCTGTAGATCTTTCCTTTCTCAAGTTGAACTTTCTGAGAGAACCTGTCTAGTGAATGTCTTCTACTGTGTGAGTGTGACACAGTGAATTCTGGATTGACAAGTATGCCTCCTCCATAATGAGCTCTCTGGGGCTCTTTCAAGCACTGCTCAATGAATATCAACAAGTGCTAAATCATGTATGTTAGATGTTTATTGCATTACCACTGTGTACCAGAGAAAAGAAAAAATTCATCAAATCTTGCCTTTGTTGTTGCTGTATAGTCATAGGTGAAAGCATGTGATTGGCTATGCCCTGCATCAGTCAAGGATATGTACATTATAAATCTGTCATTTTATTGTACTTACTCTCAAGTGTCAGTATATCCATACACCTGAAATTTTCATTTTTGTTTAATGAAGAGGTGGAGAGAGACACCTGAATATAGCAAAATGGATGAAAGCAGAAAGATACAAGTTGTGAGAATTTTCATCTCTTGACAACATAAACAAGCTTTCCCTGAAAGTAGAAGCCATTATAAGATATAAGAAATATTAGTCAAAGATTTGTAAGAACCTTGTGAGCAGGACATAAACAAGGGTTGATTGAAGCCATTAGATATATGTATATATATGCAGCAAACTAACTTTTTCAAATTAAACAGTTTGTGTATACACACACATTTGCTTATAATATTATAGACTTTTTTTCTTATGCACTTTCTTGAAAAGACCCAAGGAAATGGTTGAAAGGATTGAAGATGATCTTATAAACAGAAAGTGAACATCTATGAGCAAATTTTCTGTTTGTAATGTAATATATATAGAGATGGATTTTTCCATGTGTGAATGAAATTAATGGCCCTTGTTTTACATTTCATATTATTGCTTTTCGTACTATATATTTATTTAAACAGTTCGGATCTTCCTGCAATAGAGTGAATGTTAGGCTTAGCCTAGCTCATATTTGGGCTGTAAAGGGAAGACAAGCCTAGCCCAAATTCTCTAACATATATAACAAGTTGAGAAAGATTTTGTCATTCTGACATGCTGGCATCTCCAATGACACATGTCATCTGCTAAATGGCACACAGTGCTACATGTCATGTGGTGGCACAATGATCTGCCAGTTGCCAACACATGGCTAGTACGTGTGACGAGGTGGCTATATCTGTCTAATCTACACAGCCATACAGTGCCAAGTGTAAAATGATAACATGTACTGACAAATAGGAATATGCCATATAAATATAGACTTGTTGTGGAGTTACTGTTGCCATAAACAGAAGGTCCCAAGGCAGCCAAATTGTTCTACAAATGGTACTCATAAACATACTAATTTATGTCAATGTTTGTTTTCTGATTTCATAAATGTCCCTGTCCTTAATGTTTTTTTTTTTTTTTTTTTTTTTTGTGTATGAGGCTGTAGATTTTGAAGTGGGAACGAGTCAAGTGAGATTGAACACATAACCTTTTTCTCCACAGAAGAAGAATCATTCAGACAAATGTTCACTAGTGTTACTTACATTTGACATTTAAGTTCAACTCATTCAAAGAACTTTATGTTTATTGCACCAACTTCGATTTTATTTCCTCTCTTTTAAAATCAGTTATATATGGATGATGTGTGACAAGTGGGATCGAATACAAACTTTGCTCGTGCAAGCACCAAGGATCAAGATGACAACATAGATCTTGAGCAACATGATAAGACTTTCTTTCCTTCAAATTAAATTCTTGTGATTATTGTTTAAGATATGAAACCATTCTAGCTTGTTCATCATGTCGAACTCATGCAGCCATTTTTGTCAGGCTTCAGGATAGCATGTGCCAGATAATATCATTTTGCTCAACAGATATGTTCTATACTTGTGCACTATTTTATTTTTTGCTTACAAGCATTTTTTTATTTGGTTTAATCTTTAAGTTTGAATATAGAAACTGATATAAATCAGATATACATATTTGATTTTTGCAAAATGATATCAAGTTTTGATTCATAATAATTGGATTACACACTAATTCTTAATCGTTTGAATATTAATTTAAGTTGGCTATAGAATTAGAATTGTTTTTACATTTTTTATACTGCTTACTTGTAGGCTGACTCAATAATACTAATAATCATCTTTAAGACTACCAAGTTATTGAAGCCTTGCCATCTTTCTCTTCATTTCAATTTGTTGGCATTTTAGCTCTTGCATAGTTGATCATCATATACTTATATACATATACAACAGAACAATTTCTTTGATACAAGTGTAAGTGTTAACATGTGAAGAAAATAGAGGAACTTGGAAACTCACCTAAGATTTGCTGTGATGCTGTGGGTGATTTGCAATTGAAGAGAGCACAAGAAGTTTTTAGCATCAAGACTAAGAAAGTTAATTCATAGAGACTGAATTGCACTCTGTTTTTGCTTAGACTACACTGATTCTGGTTTTATGGCCGACTTTGAGCCAAAGTTGTATACAAGATTTTACTGCACCAAAAAAGAATCTGAGTAATCAAGCTGAATTTGGACATATCAGTTAACATTTCGACCGAATCTTGCACGCCAGAACTCATTGCTTGCACACATAAAACTTTAGGATTAAGAGACAAATTTGGTGTTCATAGTCATCTATTTACTGATATGTTATAACCACTTACCATTTTTGTCCTGAATTCTTGCTTCAAGAAAAAGAACTTTTTATTTTTATTTTGCTTATAATCCAAAACTTTTCACAATCACCATCTAAGCACAACTGCATAAAAAAATCAATATCTGATTTATGCCTAGAACCTGTCATGCAGAAACTCGTACATAAAATGTTTCTTGTTGGGATAGTCCATGTGATGCTGATAGCGATGGCGACGATGAATCCACCTTAAGGCTCTGAGCTATGGCGGGATTTTTCGCAACCGGGTGAGTGATTTTGACATCATAATCTCCATGAAACAAAGAGGCTTCAAAAGAGCCATTAGCATCTGCCATGCCTACAAAATCTGAACCACCCCATTCTTGCAACAGCTTGTCCACAACATCTCCTGTTGGCAAGTTGTTGAAATTTTCATCAGTCAAGCACATCCTGTAACATTTTCCATCCCCATTCCTTCCTGCCCACAGCACAATTCCTTGGACCTTTGGATGAGAATATGCCTCCCTCATTATCTTCTCCAAGTACTCAGCCTGCAAATTTGATCTATTCGTATTAGTATTGTACTGTTCTCATTTTATCTTAGTTTCTATAAATTTTGTGTGCAAGATTGATGTAAATCATGTAACCTGTTGTGGGCAGTTTTGAACATCTAGCTCAGTGAGCCAAATGGGCAATCCTGTGGCACCCAATGTGTCAAGAGAAGCTCTCACATAAGCAATATTTGGATCGTGGCCACCAAAATGCGACTCTAGCCCGATTCCCAGCCTTGCACAGTCGCCTAAAGCCTCCTGAATCTCCCTCAGCTTCTTCAAGTACTTCGCGGGAGTTGATGACCCATCAGAGCCACATTCTAGAGTGTTATAGTCATTCAAGAACATGGTTGCTGTTTTATCAATATCATGTGCTGTGATGTAAGCTTCTGTAGAAAAGTTCTGCCCAAGCATGTCTTCGTAGAATGAGAAGTGCAGATTCTCATTCACAACATCCCAGTGAATTACTTGTCCGCTGTATCTTGACATGACCGAGTTTTGCCTTTTCTTGGCAGCTTTAGCAAGTTGGTCTGGAGACAGTTTCTTGACCCACCAAGGTTGGTACTTGGGATCTTCCCAGAAGACATTGTGACCTCGTACTGGAATCCCATTTTGTTGGAAGAATTGGAGCATAGCATCTGATGTGGCGTAGCTCTCTGTGCCTTGCTGATATCCTTCATTGCTGTACCATTTCATTTCATCCCCAAACGTTGTGACTGTGAATCTTGAGGTTATCCAGTTCTGAAAAGCAGTGTTGTTGAGGATGTTTTTGTTCACTTCACAACCGATTGGGAACCTCATTCTCTTTCTTTGTATAATGATTTTGGCATTTGGTATTGGAATGCCACTTACATCAACCGCTTTGATCCTCACATTTCTTTTTCGTGTCTGCATGAAAAAATTCATTAGCGCCCAAGAGAAACATGTTCCTAGTACTTATAGATTCATCATTATGTTTGTTTTGTACCTTGTCAATGGCTTCTTCTTGGTGTGACCTCCACTCTTGTTGCGTAAACGATTGTAGAGAAACACTATCAACCCATATCTCAACTGATGTATTCTTGCTCTGGACAAGATTTATTAAACAAAAGCATAACTAGATCACAAGTATTCAAGAACAGAGAGATTGATCAAGATTCAAGAATTATTTACCTCAAAGTAGATCTCAGCTGGGCCAGACGCATCCGGCGTAAGTCCACCTTTAAGCATAGACCAACAATTAGACTGAGCAATAACAGCACCAGCATGCTTGAACCCATTGCTTGTTTTGAAAATGGCTTTAACTTGGGCACTTCCTTTACTCACTTGTATCCAAGCTGCACCCAAAGAAATGCACATATGTAACACACAAACCCGAACTATGGCGCGTAGAGGACATAAGATATAGCTAGTTTCATACCTGAGAGAGTGTATATCCTATTTTTATGCAAGTAAACCTTCTGTGACATGCTATCATAAGGTTTGTTTCGACTATGCGCCGCGATGAACTCATTGCCTCCTGAGACTCTATGTTGTAGTTTTGCATCCCCAAATGTAGACCATCCTCTCAAGCCCTGTTTCAACTCTGGGTTTCTGATAATCCCTCCACCATACTGAGGCCTGTGAGGGCTGGCCACACACTGAAGCAACAAAACAACAAGAAAACAAGAAAGTTTTAGGTTCAAAGTTGATTACTTGACTGCTCAAAACTGATTTTGGTTGGTAGAAGTGTATCTTTATCTGAAAATGTACTTATGTCACAAACAAGATCTTGTCACATTAAAAAAGAAAAGAAGACCAGAATCAGCTAAAAGCTAAGGATTATAAAATGACAAAACAAGAATCCCAGGATTGGAGACAAGAAACTGGGAACAAACCACCGACATAAGGATTCAAAAACATCAAATACAAAAACCAGAAAGAAAGTAAGGACTTGATTACCTCAATGCTTGTAGTGTAATCATAGGATAAAGCATTGGCTCCAAAACCTGCAAAAGATAGATCAAGTCTTTGCAGTTTACAAGGAAAGTATGATAAAACAATGGTAAAAATATCAGAGAAATGATCATGCCTAATTCTCTGCAGAACAATTTGATGAGAACAATATGAAACTGCAAAGAAAACAGGATTTGCATATCTTCCTAAAACAAATCTATCTAGTTTTGAGGTCATGCAAATGTGGACTGAGTCAGCCCTACTTTCTTGAGCTACACAACAAGAATGATCAACAACACATGCATGCTGTTATCGTTTTGACGATTTCATAGGCTGATAAATTTCTTACAGCCGAAATCTTCTCTCCGACATTATAGGATTTGTGAAAACAATATTAAGAAAACAGAAAAGTGGTGCATGCATGGATGGGCATATTGGACGAGTTTGGTTACAACAAACCTGACAAAAGGACACTACACAACAGTGGCAACAGCATGAGCATAGTCTTGGTTTGTGCCTTGGTTTGTGCTTCAGAAAAAAATAAATAAACAAATTAAAGTGAGAAATATAAGAAGAAGACAGAGGACGAGAATCGAGAAGCAATTCTAATTATTTGCTCTTTCAGTGAAACAAGGTAGTGTATAAAAATATCAAATTTTGATACATTTTTTATGACTCGTAATGATAAAAAGATCTCTATAATAATTTCTTACCCCAAAAATATTGAATTTTTTACCAAGCAAATATGGAGAGATTTTAGGATGTTTCCTTAATTTGTTTCTTCATCTCCTCTCTTCCTTCGTGTGTTATTCCATCGTTAATTAGAAAATTTAAATCGAGGTGAGAAAAAATAAAAATAAAACTTAAATCAAATTTGCTTCACTACTTCGATTTTCAGGAGGTTTTGTAAACTTTTATAAAACTTATGTCGTTACAACTTACAAGCAAATTTTAATTTGTAACATGTTAAACAGTGCAGCATGTAACACGAACTCTCAATGCCAACTCGACCGATTGGGCGTTGATAACGAAATGAATTCAATTGAAACCGGTTCAGTGTAATTTGTAATAATACATAACAAATAGAAGATTTTTAAACTGAACCGGAAAGAACAAAATTTCAAGAGTAAATCATAACAATCCGAATTGTATGTTTAGGCTCATTTTTCTTTATTTACTGACACACAAATGGCCTAACTTGAACTTATGGTTACCAGAAAACGTTCAACAAGTAGCGATCACTGTTTCGAAACGTTTCGTTCTGAAACGCGGAACTCTAACGTTTCGGACGGAGAAATTTGCGTTCCAATTTGACGACAATATATATGATTGATTCATTTGATCCTCGAGGTTTCAGGTTCGAACCCGGTGTTTGTACGCTTGCTAATCAAAAGAAATATTGTATGAAAACATTAACGTTTTCTAGTAAAATTACCCATACAACGTTAATCGTTCTCCTCTTGTGTGACTAGATTTGAGTGAGAAAACGAAACAAAAGAGGAAGATGAATATGAGTAATGAGTCTAAGAAGATCTAAACCTAAATTGTATTGTAATTTTAAGTTTAAATCTAGTTATTATAAATTTATTTATTTATTAAAAAAATATTTTTTATTCCGAACTAACGTTCTAAAGAAGCCTACCTTCA
>JAYMSZ010002055.1:0-12779 GCA_036897665.1 Pelargonium citronellum
CTTTTGGGGAGCTACTGGAGTTTTCACCGGAGAAAACACTGTTTTTCTCCGTTAAGTCCATTTTTCAGTGTTTTGGCCAAACATCAGTATAGTTGGCCAAAAAATGACTTACCGAAAATCTGATGTGGCACTGATATGACACTCCGTTAAGTCAGGTCTAGTGTTAACAAACAAGCACTTAGTGTTCCCAATCATCGATTACATAAGAGCATTCATATTGAAGGTTTCTAATGTATTGAGACTATAAATAAGTTATAAAATACATTGAGACATTTAATGTAGAGAAATTTCTAATGTCATCTGCATTGAAGGTCGTTGCATTGCACTGAAAAAAATAATATGACTAAATATAGTTTAAACCACCATGGAGTTCAAAGAAATTTTTATAATAATTTTTTTTAAACAATTAATTAATATTGAATTTAATTTACAAGTCACTCTTGTCCAACAAGCTTGCTCTGAAGTCTCACCGAGAAAATGTCTGAATCCGTGCTGGGGTATAAATTGAGAATTTGTTTGTTCCCGAAATACCCTTCCATGCCGAAAACGACGAGTGACATACCCAGTGGAGCTAAATAGGAGAATTAGTGCTTGTTTGGTAACACTTCTCAAAAGCTAAAAATGACTTCTAAGTAACTTCTAAAAGTCAAAATTGTTTGCTAACAAAAGTAAAAAGAAGTGATTTTGTATAAAATATATAAATATTATAAATTAAAAGTATTTTGATGAAATGACTAAAATGTCCATAATTGCAAAAAATACATTTTAAATGAACATCATAAAAAAAACACTTTAAATGAAAATTGTGTGATACATACTATTATTGTTAAATTAAAGAAAATAGATAACATTAACCCATGGTCGAACGTATTTTAAAACGGTTGACCATTTACAAATAAAAAAGAAAATAGATAACTTCAACAAATAGTCGACCGTTGTCTACAATGATCGAGTTTGGTTAAATAAATTATAACATGGTTGATTGTGGTGTTAAACGGTTGACCATTTACAAATAAAAAAAATAGATAACTTCAATAGATAGTCGACCGTTGTCTACAATGGTCGAGTTTGGTTAAGTAAATTACAACATACGTTGAGCGTTGTTTAAAACGATCGACTTTGGGTGATTAAATTCACAGTGAATTACATATTGGAATAAAACGTAGCATATAATGAGTGGGGGTATAATTGACTATTCATAAAATTTCTTTATCTACTTCTATGACCGAAGTAAAATTTTTTTTGCTTCTTTGAGCTTCTTCATCATTGCAGAAGCAAACCAAAATCACATCCAAAACAAACAATTTTTTGCTTTTTGTTCTGTCAAATTGTTGATGTGGTAGTTAGTTTATGGGTTTGACAATAACTTCTGAGGTGCAGAAGTGTTCCCAAACAAGGCCTTAGCAGGAGAAGCTTAAAAGAGGAAGAGGAAGAGGAAGCATGGTCTTGATGGGTGAAGTAAATGAAGAAGAAGAAGAGAAATGGTTGAATCAGTATTCATCTAATCATGAAATTTTGTTGGTAGGTGAAGGAGACTTTTCGTTTTCTCTGAGCTTGGCTCTTGCCTTTCGCTCTGCTTCCAATATTCTTGCCACTTCACTGGACTCATATGGTACCCATTGCAGGCTCTTCCTCTTTCTCTCTAACGGCTGTTTGCATTTGGGTTTCTGTATAATAAAATATCAAATGAATGGGTATTTCAAGGGCAAAAGAGCTTTACTTGCTTCTTTTACTTGGCTAGTCACAGCATTTTTTTATGCTATTTTTCTTTGATCCCATATGGGTATTTGTTCTTTTTGCGAATAAAGTTTAGATTTTGGGAACTAATTTGAAATTTCTTTTAAAAGTAAGTTGGTTTGTCCTTTCTTCATTTTTTGGAAATAGGTCATTTGGGTCTTGGGAATCAGATGAAGTTTGTTACTTTGATATGCTTTGAATTTCTGTGAAAGAAATGGATGGTTTTGGAAATCAATGATTTCTATCTTTTCTTGTTTGGGTTTGTGAACATATACATGTTTAATGAGGTTCTGAATTTAGTTCAAGCTTATCTTTCTAGACTTGATATATTTTTGAATTCAATGACCTTTCTCCATATCCTCAATTCAAACAGCAGCATTAATTGGTGTGTGGCAGATTCAGTTGATAGACACTACACTTGGATTAGTGTTTAGGTGTTTCAGTTGAAACTTGAAGAGAAAAGACTTGGAATTTTGTTTTAACACACACATGTAAGTGATGTAGCATAGCATTGTGATATTTTTAGTTTGTAACTGGATTCAAATCAAGTGTTAGCTTGGATTGATGGGTGAATTCATCTTTTTAATAAAATTAAAATATAGTTGTAGAGTTCTTGATCTCTTAGTTTTTCTTCCCTAGCGCAGGATGTTACTTCTTGTTAATGGTTTGACCTTTAGCAAATAAATTATAAGATTTCAATTGATTCTTCCAGATTTTTCTTTGCGAAATACAACGTTGTGTGCAAATTGCAATAATATTGATAGAAGTGTTGGTCTTTTGAAAGTGGTTTAAATAGTTATTTATGAATTTGATTGATTTAATTCCATTATGTTTTCAAAATATTATGGCTGCTTATATGTGATGAGTAATTTGTTCACTAAGATGATGTGATCAAGAAGTTCAAGAAAGCAAAAGCAAATTTGGAAAGTTTAGAGAAGCTTGGAGGATCTCATTTGCATGGAATAGATGCAACCAAAATGAAGCATCATCCTAAGTTCCATATGCGGAGATTTGATCGAATTATCTTCAACTTTCCTCATGCAGGGTTTTGTGGACAAGAAGCTAGCATTCAAATGATCAAGTAGGCCATTTTACTTGATTTTTAATTCCTATGATAGCCTAAACACTACTCATTTAATATACTCCCTTCGTCCCAAAATGAGTGTCCTGTTCTTTTTACATTTTTGTCTCAAAATGAGTTTCTTGCTTCATACAAATAATATTCTTATAACAAGTTAGTTAATATCAAGTTTGTTATAACCTACATTCATAGGGATAATAGAGTAAATGTACCGCACTAACTAACTTCTCTTTAATTTTTCTAAAAATACAAATCAAGACACTAGTTTTGGGATGGAGGTAGTGTTTTTTTTTACCTTGACTAATGGCTTGTAAACAGGGTTCCAGCTGTTTCAGATGTACCTCTAGTAAGAGTTTCATGGATGAACTAGAAATTACTGAATTGTGTATTTAATTACTGATATTTGAATGCAATAGTAATTGAGTTTTCATTGTATCACACAGAAATTGCTGAATTGAGTCGCTGTCATCAGTGTTATTAGAATGCAAGAGTTTTACCAATTAAGTTTTACACAAATTTCTGAAAAGTCTCGGCATATTTCAGAATGCTTATCTTCAATCCTTGCATGCAATGGAACAAACAAAACAAAAACAAAAAAATCAATCATGGATATTCTAATTCCCAAGTATAAATTGTAATACTACGGATGTTGAATGTGTCTCATCATTTCATATTCAAGAGTTTTATATTAATGGTAACGTTTTTCTGGTCCTTCCAATGGCTTTGAATGTGAGACCAAATGTTTATTTATGATTCCTTACCCTCTTGTCATTTGCAGCAAGCATCAGAACCTTCTGAATGGCTTTTTTTATGAATACCCGTGGCATGTTAAGAGGCAATGGTGAAATTCATGTGACCCACAAAACCACTGCTCCATACTGCCACTGGAACCTCGAGGAACTTGCCTCCAAGAGCTCTCTAAAGCTAATTGGTTCGATTGGTTTCAGGAAAGAAGACTACCCGGGTTATCAGAATAAGAGAGGAGATGGTCCCAGATGCGATGCACCCTTCCAATTGGGTAAGTGCAGAACATTCATGTTCAAGTTGTCATCCTCGGCTAAGTTATCATCAGTGAATGCATATATGCATTCTAGAGATGGAGGATCTCGCCAAACTCGACAAGTTGTAGCCCAAAAGGAAAAGCAAAAGGAACGACGTGCAATTAATCCAGAGCGTTCACTAAGAATCACAGTAAGTATTGAAGAGAGTTCTGGAAGAGCTTACCGTGACGTGACCTATTTCCTTCCTGAAAGGCTCAGGCTCCATTAATTCTGAAATAGTTGTTCCTAAGAAGAACTAGCTATTTCCACTGATTGCATATTTGCATGTATATATATAAATATATATGTATAGAAAAACCACGGTCTACTGCCTAGCTAGCTATAAACATAGGTTCAGTAAGTTGGCAGACCATGGGGATGTCATCGGATAACTTGCTCGTGTTTGTGTCAACTGTGAAGCCAGAGCATGCATAATCAGCTACTCCCGAGGACAATCCTGAACGCAACCTCGAGGAGGGGTCAAAGGAAACGTGCACGGTTACAAATAAGGCCAAACTCGATGAATTCCATTTTTCTATCTCCCCAGCCGGCATCTTCAGGTGCAAGTGTTTTGTCTGTCTGGGCGCCAAGCTAAAGCTTTCATTCACAACCATTTCAGCAACAGGTATTAAATTTCCGAGATCTTCTTGAAAGTAATAGCTCTTTTCTATTTGTATGTAGAGGCTACAATTCATGACTCGGTAGAATCCTTTCCACATCTCAAAATTCTGTAGCATAAGATCGATGTCCCAAATGCCTATCAAATTGTATTTTTGAACCGATAATGAGTATAGCTGTATGGTGGGAGTGGGTGGGGCAGAGGTTATAAGAAACAAAGACCCTATCACAAGTATGATCAGCAAAATGAGATCACATTTGTTGAAACTATAGGAGCCTTTTTGAGTGAAAATGTCGGAGGTGTTGTTTTCATCGAAAAAACTTCCTTGGTAATTAGGACTTGGACCGGGTGGTAGGGAACCGGCGGGGCCAGGAACACAATTTTCTCGTTCCGAATTAAGTTGTTCTTCTAGGGTACGGAGGCAAGAGGTTATTGAATCAATAGATCGTTTATGCTGTTTATTACATGGGATTGTGGTGAACGATGTTTTAGCTGAATGGAACGATGTTTTAGCTGAATGAAAAGATGTTTCATGATCGGGATCTGAATCCGGTAGCTCTGAGGTTATGATGATAGTATATTCAAGTTCTTCGGGCAACCTCTTATTTGTTTCTAACGAATAAAATGAAGTGTCCTTCGAATCATTGTACTGTGTAGGTAAAGCCATGGGTAGATGATGTTGCAAGAGACTCTTTTGGAGGTAATATTGTGATTGAAATGTGAACATATGTGTTCATGTAGGAGGTTGTTGCATGAAAACTAACCACACTACTAATAGTATATATGTCTAGCTAACATTTAGTTTTTCCACATACGGTTATGCAACTATGTAATCGTTAACAAATGTTAGGTAAAATTAAGGATATTACCTTAACAAATAACATAAATCGTAAGGTGGCATCTCCTTTATTAGAAAGATGTTAGGTAAGCGTTAGGAAACTGTTTGTTATAAAATGAAGGGATGACTGGTGAGAATTTTATGCAATGTAGTTTAAATCTAAGTAAGTTGTTATGCAATTGGAAGTAAGTTGTTCCTGTATAATTGCTCATCATAGTCATTGCAGGATCAACATCCTTACTTGCATTTTAATTAGTGGATGAATTTAATTATAAGCACCTTAAGTTAAGGTGCGGTTCAAAAATGCCACTAAATAAATAAGTTTCTTTAATAAGGCTATTTTCTTGATTTAACTGCGGTTTATAGTACAGTTTAAAACTGCAATCAAATAAAACATATTTCTTTTTGGGGCCTCACTCTGTTGGGGGCCTAAAGCGAGGGCTTCATCGGCCATATGGTAGGGCCGGCCCTGACCTGAACCAACCAACATTGTCTCAAAATGTTTCCCGCATTGAAGTGGATTAAACAAGTCCCACATTTGAAAAGTTGATAGAACGAACTATGGATATACATGTCAAACTCTATTGACCTATTAGTAAAATATAGATCTCAAATCATTATAATTTTTTAGGGATAACTAGTTCAGATCCCGTGTGTTGCACGGGTGAGAAAAATATGATTACTATATCTGAAAATAAACATCTATTTGAAAATAACAAATACAATAAAACGTCTTATATATTGTCGAATATGAATTTTTTTTACTAAAAAGTATTAAAATATAATTGTGTCAAGATAAACAAACATTATATCTGAATGAGAATAACGAATACAATAGAATAATTTATTTGTGCACACATTATTAAGTTTCATAAATGAGCTACATATAATGGCTTGGGCTTCAACCTTATCAGTAGGGTTTCACTTGTACCATTATATGGTATAGTTTTTCAATACATATTTATCCGATGTGGGACAACACCCACTTCAACACTCTCCCTCACGTGCGAGTATCACATTTTTATTTTTATTGGTGAGCTCAACATGTGCACAGTCCGGAGCCTTTATAATTTAGCACTCCCCCTCACGTGTAGGTATTTCTCTTCCACACGTGGGCCGCTATAGGCATATCCATCTGGCCGGAGACCACAGAGGGATGCAACATAAATTAACAGGCCCAAGCCTAGATCGAAACCCGCTTTGATACCATGTTAAATTTCATGAATGAGCTACATATAATGGCTTAGGCTTCCACTACTAAAAAGTTAACCTTATTAATAGAGTTTTACTTGCACCATTATATGTAGTCTCTTCAATTTATATTTATCCGATGTGGGACAACATCCACATCAGTTGCATCTTTATCATATACACATAAATTACATAAAAATTGATACTTACTTGATGAAATTTCTTATGAATCTTGTTGTCCTAGCTTTTTTTGTTTCTTCATCAATCTCAATACAAATTTCTTAAACATCAACAATAATAAAAAAAAATGTTAAGCAAAATAACAATTCGAGTATGATTTAAATCACATACAATATGAATCATGTCAATCGTATCATTACAAAGTAAATAATATATGATATCTTACTGTTAAGCATCAATTTTGATTTTCGTGGAACATATAAATATCTATTTATATACATCTCACTTTAGGATTTCTGTATTCACTTACTTTAATATATTATTTCACTTGTAAATATTTATTTATTTTGTATTATTACTTAATAAAATTACATCATTTATAATAAATAATATAATTTAGATAAATGTTATTTTATAGAAAATTTTATTATCTCCAACAGAAATAAAGTAAAAAAAAACTGATCTTATTACAAATATAGTTCTAAATTATAATTAAATAAGAAAATGTGCCAAAAGTATAATTAAATAAAATTTTGGGTCAAAATTAAAAATTTGATGATGTGACGTTCTAATACGCATTATAAACTTATTTTTTTGTTTAACTTTTATAGTATGTATATAGATTACAGATAGCTACTTTGTAATTGACACATTTTGCAACTGACTACCCTATACTTTTTTTTTGGTAATGACTGACTACCTTGTATTTTCCTCCATCCATTATGTCAGTTATCTTTGGCAAAAAAACAATTTCTCTCATCATGTGCACAAGTTCATGAATTAAAAAAAAATTAAAATGAAAATTTTATTATTCTTCTTTATTGGTCAAAAACAAGTTCATGAATGTTCACCAAAAATTTCAAAGTTTCGTCGAAAATTTCAAAGGGTAGCCGAAAGCTTCACTTATTTTTTTCAATCAACACAAATTCAACACGAACCTAAAATTTGTTAAACCAACACAAATCCAACACAAACTCTAATATTTGACACAAATATGAAAGTACATGGTAGTCAATAGTCAAAATGGACAAAGTATTTTGGTTATTGTGCATGTAAATTGACACTTCATTGGACGAAAAGAGTGATGGCAAGTATGGGTAGCTAAGAACATAAGAAATAAAAAGATATTATAGATATGTAGTAATAGTCTAATAGATGATAATAATAGTTGTAATTTATAATGTCACCCAAGCCAAATAATAATATCGTGGGTATGAAAAACGGTGTTATTATAGACATATAAAAGATATTTTGATGTTACTATTGATGAAGCATAATTCATCGTGATAATTAAATTATCATTGATATTATGAATTCTTATTAAAATATGTTGTTTCTCGGTGACATTGTTCCCTAACATTCAAGAGAATGAAGAATTCATATTAATAAAAAACCTTTCAATGTATGTAAAATCACAACGCGTATATAACATTAAGCGATGAGAAAAAAGATTATGCAACCAAATGATTCATATATAAAGCAAATGTAGTTTAAATAATTATGCTATTCAAACATACAAAAACTAAATAGAACAATGAATTGTATAAAGACCTGAGTGTTCATTTTACTAGTACTTTTCATTTTGAGTATCACGCAAAAGAAAAAAAATTAATACACAAACTTAAAAAATATTTTGGGACCATAGTCATAATTGTGTAAATAGCCATACATTTCAAATGTAAACTTAATATTGTTACAAATAATGCATAAAACTTATAGTAGTACATGAAAAGATATTTCATATACGATAAATAAATAAATTACAATACAATACTCAATGTCCACTCAAACTGAGACGACAACATCCCCACAAGTCTAATTAAACAAATAAGTAAATTTGAGAAGCGCACTCAAACCAAGGATGGTGTGCTAGCTCTATGGAGTTTTTGCTGACAGTGACTTAGATTCTGATGGAGGTGGTTCAAGGAAGAAACGCACAAACCTCTCGAAAAGAGCTGATTTTACTAAACCAATCAATTTTGTATCGACTTATCCAACGAGTTTCAAGATCTGAAAAAAATAATATTAGAACAATGTTTTCAAGGGCTTGTTTGGGTGACGTGGACGTGAGACTGATATGGATGAGTCACGGGGCATTGTCGCTGACGTGGAGGTAAGAGATCGGCAGTAACAAGTCATCTAGACCAAATTAAAAAATAAAAAGTACAGGGGCCTGACCTATAGTAAAATTTACTCGAGAGCCATTTAAATTATTTGAACAAGTACAAGGGGTCTGACGCCAATTTACCAAAATTTAAATATTTGAAGAATATATATTTTAGGAGAAATTATGAAACCCTTCAACTAGACACATTTTTCTTTGGGCACCCATGAACTAATTTTTGTAATAAACACATATTTAACATATTCGATCTGGTTAGTCTTGTTCTTCTGATTGGTTTCATCATCGCTACTGACTTCTCTTATTTGATCCACTTGCAAATGTCGTGCTATCACATCCGCATTCATTTTTTTATTAAATTGTATTTTTAGCAGTGATCTTAGTTTTATAGTTTTTCTGTACTCGTTTGATTGAAGTTGCGGACTATCTTCATGTGTTGACGATTTGCATGTTGTGTCTTCCCTTGTTGGAACTTATTTAATTATGGACTCTGATACGCTTGATATCATAAAAGCCATGAAGGAGGATAAAACTAGTGAATTAGGTTTGATTATAAGCAATATTTATTATTTTTTTTTTAAGTGTACCAACCGAGACTCGAACCTGAGACCTTTAAAAGAGCAACTGTAAGCGATATATTGAATCCTGCTGAGAAAGTTGCTAGTATAAGTTTTTGTTTTGTTAGTAGATCTGTGAATCAGGTTATTTTTGTTTCGACTATTTCGTCACGTTCTATGTTAGGATTGGAGAGATAAATAGACTTACAAGGTCCCAACCAAATTTTAAATTTGTGATGTTTGATTTATAATCTATAATATATATGAAGCTGTACAATTTGGTACACGTGTCACCTCCTTGAATTTTAGAATAAATTTTATTTATTTTATATTTGTTGTAATTCTTAAGTAAATTCACCATTTCTTTATATAATGTTGAGAAAACTGTTTTTACTGCACTATTGAGTAACCGCCATTAGAACCTACTAGAATGTGTTTATCCAATATAATTATCTTCCAACTTAACATTTTAATATAAAAAATTATAGTAAGATTAAAGATCTATTTTTTTAGCGAATATATACCTCCGTTTTAAATATGCTACCAATGGTTCGTATAAATAGCCTATATAGAAATTCTCCATAATCCAAAGTTGAATAATAAGATAGATTTGATGAGAATTTCTATATAGCTTTAATATTTTCAAATTTTTTTTAAAAAATATTTGTTTTGTAACCACCACCAAAATACAACCAGTATACAAGAAACAACCAACTGACCACTTATGAACTTAAAAATATAACCGCCACCCAATATGCAGATTTTATGTCTACCCACCCATGATCACTGCCTGTATACCAAAAAAAAAAAATTACCATAGGCATATTTTAAATTCAAAAATATAACCACCACCCAACATGCAGATTTTAAGTTCATGAATGGTTTTATGTGGTTGTATTTCACATGCTTCCATTGTTTGGTCAAGTGGCCTAGCTACTGCAACACTATGGGAGTCCTCCGTCTTCTCTCTCAAGCTCTCTTTTTGATAGATTGTTTATATATAGACATTTTTCAAGTTCAGTGATCTTTGAGTTGTAAACATATAGGCAGGCATTTAGGGACAAGAGAGTGATCCACTTTTTTGCATGTTCCATATCTTATGTCTTATAGATTGTTTATAGACATTTTTGTTTTGTTTTAAACTACGTACATTGTTTTCATTTGCTTCAACTGCAGATTTTAGAACCATTTTTATTATTTGTATTCGTTGTGTATCATCTATTTACTAATATAACCAGCAGTACCTTAACTGCACGTTACAACTTTTGCTTCCACCCATCCACTATTTTTATTTTTTTTTATGCAACCACTAGAAAAGAAAGAAACGAGATGAAACAAAACAGATGCTAAACAAGTGTCACTAGAAGCATACGAGGCTGTTGAATCTGGCAGCTCTGGAAATACAACAAGTTGGTGGTGTTGAGTTATGGATTGAATAAGCTATACTGATCATTAACTTCTACCCATAATAGATGTTGTGGGGTGGATGTAAAATCTTGAGAAATTCACTGATGAGAGATTGTGGTTGGGAAGGATGGTATTATATTATGATAGCCAAGTTTTCTCAAGCCATAGTAAAAATAGAATAACCCTCAAGGCCAAAGAGGGTGTTTAGCCATTAATTTCTAAGTTATGGAACTTATAGCTTGATGTAATTCTTTAGTTACTCTAATATTCCAAATTGTATCCGTACTATTCAAAAGTTGCATAAGGTTAAACCGCTCACTTCATGGTCTACCCCAAGCCAACTCACATGTCCAATAAATGGTCATGGGTTCACTAAACCCAACTTACGTGTAAGCACAATTAAGTTTAATTCACTTGACTAATCTATTTTGGAAAGTCATAAGATCCATTCTTAGTGATTTTTTTTCTTACTTAACTAATATGATTTGCACTTTCTTGAATTTCATTTAAAATAAATACAATTTCATTTATATTTAAATTAATTTTGATGATTTAATTAGATTAGACTTTTACACTAAAATAAAAAAAATAGATTTGACTTTTGAGTCAAGGCTCATATGTATATTGGATGGATTATGCCTAACTTGCAAGTTACAAACTATTTAAATATACATCGGCCCTAATTCAACGAAAGGTGGCGCAGGATTTGATCCACGGGTGTGTAGTTTCGAGGCAAGCACCGACAATAACACACTTGTTTTTTTGCGGACGATAGTTTTGTATTTTGCCGAGCGATTTGGTGGGAGGCAGAGCAGTTGAGGGAAGTGCTCCAGGTTTATGAACAAGCTTCTGGTCAGTGTATAAATCTTGAAAAATCTATTGTGGTGTTTAGTGCGAAGACGGAAGCATATAAGCGCAGGGAGGTGTGCGACGTTTTGGGGGTCCAGGAGGAATCTGAAGTGAGCAGCTATCTCAGGATGCCGGCGTCGGTTGGGAGAAAGAAGTTGGAAGTATTTTGGTTTGTTAAAGATCGGGTGGCACAAAGGGTTAGGGGATGGAGTAGACGTTCTTTATCAAGAGCGGGCAATGAGGTATTGATTAAAACGGTAACACAAGCTTTGTCGAACTATGTAATGGGGATGTATTTGTTACCGGTAGACTTATGTGTGGAGTTGGAGAGAATGATGAATTCATTTTGGTGGGGGTCGAATGAGGGAGAGAAGAAAGCGATCCATTGGTGTTCATGGGATGGATTGAGTTGTAGTAAAGGAGCAGGGGGATTGGGGATTCGAAAGCTTCAAGAGTTTAACTTGGTGGTGTTAGGGAAGTAGGGCTGGAGGTTGTTAGAAAACTCAGACAATTTGTACGCTCGTGTTTTGAAAGGTAGATATTACCCGAGATTGTCGTTTCTTGATGCTCTGATTGGGTCAAACTCGAGATTTATATGGAGGAGCATCAGGTCTGCTCAATTAATGTTGAAATCGGGATGTTTTTTGCGTGTTGGTTCTGGTAATAATATTCGTATTTTTAAAGACCCCTGGTTGGTGAGAGAGGGGTGATGAATGTTACGTCTGTGGCTTCGGCAGTGTGGGAGGAGACGGTGGTCAGTGACTTGTTTGAGCAAGATAGGAGGGTATGGGACTCTGGTGTGGTGTCAAATTTATTTTCAAAGGAGGAAGCAGAGGCAGTGCTCCACATTGTCTTGAGCATGAGTGTGGTTGACGATAGGTGGGACTGGTTGTTTGAAAGAGATGGTATACTCTGTGAAAAGTACCTATAAGGAATTGAGGAAAAGGGTGGAAAGTGGTGTGGTTAGTGATGATCGGCGCTTCTGGAGGTTGATATGGAACTTGAATTGCCCAGCGAAGGTGAAGGTGTTAGTATGGAGGACATGTAAAGGTTTCATGCCAACTGGCGATCGGCTGCGAGCGAGAATGGTGGAGGTTGCAGGAACGTGCATGGCTTGTGTAGGGGTGGTGGATTTGGTGGAGCATGAGCAAGTTAGTT
>JAYMSZ010002056.1:0-12779 GCA_036897665.1 Pelargonium citronellum
AATCATACAATTTTTTGGGAGCAAACAATGAGCAATGTAGTCTAAATTTTGTATAATTGTATGTATATAGGCAGTCCAATGCCGCACACCATCATTTTTAAGGACGAAATCGCAACGATTCCGACGGATCCATCCCGAGCCTCTTCCAACGGGAGGCACAGTAAGATGCCGGGGCCCGGTATCCTTACAAAATTTTTGAATTGGATAATTATCTATTTGTGAAAAAACTACATAATTTTTTTTGGTAATTACCCTTTGATTTTAAATAATGTGCTCTCTGTCTCTTGAGATGTTTATAGGAGTTCACACATTTAAACCTAATTTATCATCCATTCAAGTAAACATAATGTTATATTTAGAAATTCTTATTTATTGAAAAAATCAGAATCTGTGTAATGACATCTATTGCATTTTCCTCTTCACATTTCCAAATTGTTCCAATGAAAGAATCTCGATTCAAATGTTGATATATAGTTTATTCTGGCTATATATAACTGATATATCCATCCTACTACTTTGATCGCAGAAACTCAGTTATACAAATGGAACCGAAAGCCGATAAATCATCTACAACTCTGCCATTTCCTTCAAAAATGTGACAACATCGTCCGACGATCCAAGCAGATATCGAGCCTTGGATCTTTTCCGTCCAACAGCACACGAGAAGTAGTCCTCGCTCTTGAGATCAAGCACCGAAGAACCCTCTTCTAGTGACATTTTCGTGGGCGTTGCGGGGATCCAAGAATTCCTAGGACTGTTGTGATTGCCTGGTTTCAGATCAGAAGGTGTCAATGGACGTTGGTTCTTGCAGCGAGGCGACTTTGACCAACTCTGGCTGCGTATAAACATGAATGCAGACGTGTTTGCCTGCTGACTAGCTAACTTGGTTCTAGTTGCGGGCGGTGAATCAGGAGGAAGCTCTGGTTCGAAAAACGTATAGATGTCTTCGTCCTGAACCAACAATTCCAAACATAACATTCTTTGTTTCCACAGACTTAACGCATAAACGAACGTTTTCATATGATGTCTTATTTTTCATGCATTTCATTGGCAAGTGCATGAAACGTTTCCATCTTATACGTTAACAAGTTAATATGCTGCGAGGTATTTAAGTTCCCTAAAACGGATGAAACGTACCTTCCCTAAAAAGTGGCCGAGGCATAGGACATAATCAATGGGTTCAGTCATCCCTTTGAAGTGAACGATTTCACCCAATATCCGATCAACTGCAGCACCCTGTATAAACACACGACAGTGTTTATTATGGAAGCCGAATATAACATACTCTCTGGCTGGTTCTTGAAAGATGAACACTTGCATGGTAAGCAATGTTCATGTACCTTTGTAACACCCACAGCTCGGACCTCAACAGATCGACTGCCTTGGACAACATCGAGGGATGCATTAGAAATCGGACCAGTCCATAGATGTAGCAACATGTCTTTCGCCTGTAGCTTTCCAAACTCAACATCTAGAAACATGAAACATATCAGTAAATGGCGGTAAAATGAACATCAGATGAACTGTTACAAGTACGAAAGTAAGATCACCTGCGTACTTGTAATTCCATACAAGTGAAGTTTCACGAACCTCAAAATGAGATCGAGGTGTTCTTTCAGTAAAATACTCGAAAACATGCTGAAAAGCAAACAAGCATCAGATTTTTATGGTAACTGTCAAATTTCAATATTTGGACTACATATAATGGTTTGAGATTCCACTAATAAAATGTCAACTTTGTTACTACAGTTTCACTTGCATAATTATATATAGCTCATTTCTTTCATATTTATCAAATGTGGGACTTATTTCACCCACTTCGACACTCCCTATTCACGTGCAAGCCTCACATTTTTCTTTTTCGGTTGGCTCGACACGTGCAGAATCGAGGGCCTTTTAAATTTGCACTCATCCTCACGCGTAGGTTTTTTTTTTCCACACTTGGGCCTGAATTTATCTCCAAGCGGGCTGGAGACAACTGGGAGAGGCAACATAAACGGGCCCGGGCTTGGATCAAAACCAGGTTTGATACCGTGTTAAACTTTGCTCCAAAAAGCTTAATTAACCGAATATCACTCAGGGTAATACGAATACCTTTACACTGTCAACCCAATCCATGTTCAGATTTTCTGGCATTGTTGTCATCCATTCTCCCGTTGTATGACGTACGAACATCCCGTGTTCTGCTGCCAACCACATGTTGTATTCACCAAAGTTCTGCAAAAGTGGTTTATTCGGATGCAACATTTGAAAGGGAAAAAAGCCAAATGACGATAACAGCAGAAACAAAATAGAGTACATTGTCCAAAACATTTCGGTTACTTCCACTGAGGACTACAACAGTCGTCTTTGGATCATTGCAAAGCTTTTTCAAGGTTTCTTTTAAATCTGGGCGCAGCTTAACCTCCAAATCAATAATTTGACCACCTCTTCTCCCTGGGGCATCTGATTGTTCTGTTAGTGTTGAATTAAAGCCCTGTGATACGAAAGCACAATAATTGAATGATTATTACGATGATCTAATAAAGAATATAGACTATTTGAAATTGCACACGACACTAAAGGCTAAAGCTACAGAGTTGATATCAGTGCCCAACCACAACTAAAAAAGAAACAAACTATAAGTAACTGCACTCTCTGCACATATGACAAGGTGTGTCGTATTAAATCTTGCGAACTATCACAAATTGCAACAACATACTAGTGACAAAAGGAGCATACGAGTATAAGCAGTCGATTATTGGATTTCCAATATTGATCAATTGCAACTGTAGTGGGAAGTAGAGGTGGAATTTGCCTTGTCCTTAGTTGGGCTTCTACAAAAGTATCATTGAGTTCACTGTACCAATGAAAATTTCAGAATCAGAACAGAAGAAGAAAACACAGAGCAAAACAAAACCATTGCTGTGAAAGAAAAGGCACAAACAATTGGCCAATGCTAACAGATCATGGAAAAATTTAGGCAGAAAAGGATATTGTAGTTCTACAACCATCTACACCTTACAAACGTCACAGCCCATTCCTGGGATGTGTGAGAAGTCACATGGACAAAGTTGTGCTGGTGTCGTTTTTCTCTTTCGTCTGCTGGCATATTTAAAGCGTAACCAATAGAGGCAGCAACTTCGGTGATGTTCCATGGGTTTACCAAGACAGCCCCAGCACCAAGAGATTGTGCTGCACCTGCAAACTAGAATCAAATTGTAAAATTGAGAGAAATTGTATTTAATTAATGTTTATCATCTATATGCCTCTAAGAAAAGTAGTTATTATTTTTGTAGACTGATTGAAAAAGAAAGTGTCATATACTAACATAGCTGAAAAGGTTAACCATCAAACCCAAGGATACCACGTGTACTTGAGACCAAAATTGAACCAAACTGTGCAACAAAGAGAATGGAATAAGCACCATCATAGATCATCCAGATACAGTAAGGTTTATTGACAAATGAGGACCCATAAACCCTTCGTTAACATGTGGACTTCCTACACCGGAGTAAGAATAGAACAACAATTTTTAGAATATAAATCACAAATCCAAAACCTACATGTACATTGTGAGATGAGATCAGTGAGTAGGCTAAAGCTTGGAAGTAAGCTTGACCATGCAGGCCAAGTGGTCAAGAAGAAAGAAGATGGTTCTGATGACGAGATGGCCCTTTCAGAAGAGCAAACTCTTGGATGAGAATACATAGGACATGCAAGACGGGCCTAAGGATTAATTCATTGAAGGGATAGATTTCTGAAGAATTGTCCGAGGATGCTTTCCAAGTAAGCAAGCGAGATCATATGATATAATAACTCAGGTGATGCGATAGGAGTTAGGAAAGAAATGAGGCGGTTCGAGAATTCATAAAATTACTACAGATTAAATTAGGATATAAAGGTAAATTAGCAGCACAAATACTATACTGCACAGTAAATGAAAAACCGGTGATCTGTAAGAAAATTGTAGTTACCTCACTCAGAATGAGAACCCCTTTCTTTGAAGCTTGGCAGGCAACAAACTCATAGCTCACAAGATTCATTCCATCTCTTAGAGAAGTAACAAGTGCCACATCTAAGCAACAACAGAACCACAAAAGTGATCATTAATTTTAATACCAAAATAGCCTCTCATGCAACAAAGTAAATATGATTGCAAGAAAAATATCTTAGATGTTAACTTGCTAGTTGTACCCTACCCACAAATACAAACTGCATGGATCAATTTCACCATAACGCCATAATTTCAGCAAGTCCTGTGATTTGAGTTTTATATTCTTGTGTGAAGGAGGGCAAGCAATTACTGCAGTCAATACCTTAAGATATACTGTAAGCTGTTGTGTAGTGTCGGTAATTTCGGTTTAGAAGATGTGGACTCATAGTTATGAGGATTCAATTACTAATTGCTTTTATGCTAAATTCGATATGCTTGTAGTGCAAAGCTAGCATACCAGAAGAATAAAAAGTACCTCTTCTTTTCTAATTATTATATACATAAAGTGATAACAAATAAAGGATGTATTACTATACTATACATATAAGAAAAGAACGTAGAGTTGGAGAAATGTTTATCAATTAAATAACAATAGAAACATGCTAGCGACTTGCACACTTTTCAAGCTTTAGGATGACAGAAGTTTCCTATTGACCAAAATTCACTCTAGTCCAGTATGATTTAACATTAGTGGTCAGCTAATTGTCTAATGAAAGCCAGAAAGACTTGAGGATGAAGTATCAACCATACAAACGAAAACAATTAGTTAAGCATTGCAACAAAATGGTTACCAGTGACAGCATATAGAGCACATAATGCATGGAAGTCAAGAGATCGGTCCTGTAAA
Source organism: Pelargonium citronellum (assembly GCA_036897665.1). Lineage (NCBI taxonomy): Eukaryota > Viridiplantae > Streptophyta > Magnoliopsida > Geraniales > Geraniaceae > Pelargonium > Pelargonium citronellum. Next base: position 4,824 of record JAYMSZ010002056.1, read on the forward strand.
TAAAGAAGAAACTGCTTTAGAAAACTTCAAAAGTATCAGCAAGCACAACATGATAATAGCTGGAAAAAAATTGTTTGCAAAGAACGAGCTGTGATAGACTTTATGGCCTATAATAGAAAGAAAAAAATAAATAATAACTGCAGCTTAGCACATTGGATTCCTCAAGTAAAAAGAAATGAAAATATAGAATTTCATTACCAGTGAAAACAGAATATGAAATTCTTGTTTCAAGACCACATTCTATAGACAGGAAATATCTGAATTTTTTTTAAAAGGCTTGTGATGCTTTGGGAGTTCAAGGTTTAGTCCGAAAGCCACCTTCTACAAAAAGAAAGGCTTGTTCTGGACGGTGAACATATTTAAATAAAGTCTACCATCAAGAAAGAAAGTGCCTTAACTTGTTTACTCATACCTACTACACCAAAAACTTGACAAGGGAAAACACAGTAAATGGCGTTACATGTTATTGAGCCAAAGCCAAGGGAATTTAATACAACTAATTTCATGCTTTCAATACTTCCTAAACTTTCCAACTAGGTATTGTTTGATAAGCCGATTCAGCAAGGAAAAGTGACAAAGTTAATGGGAAAGCTCAGGTTCCTGTGTTGGCTAAAATAGGCCACATGAGAGAAAATAGAAGATTGGTATTCTTATAATCCAAAATCAATCATGTTGATTGAAAAGAGCATCATCTCATAGTTGGCATTCTTAACTTTCCTGAGAGATGTGTTGTACCAACAAATAGTTTATTTGTTCTTAATATTTTATGCTTTATAGGGTTAAATAAAATTTTTTTCACTTAGAGAAATAAAATGATAAAATGCCTACTCAACTTAGCATTTAGAAATGGTAAAAATGTCATTTGTCACATTTTGTTAACTTACTTTCAGCATTCCAAAATGTTAAATTTACATTCTCGATGTGAATGGAAAATAAGAATCTAGAATGATTCCTCCAGTGAGGCGTGTGGTGGCGCGTGGCTCTAATGAAAAAGGGCGTCTAGCCGGCACTTTCTGACCACTAGTATGTGGTCAAACAAATGAAAGCTCCGAAAAAAATTGGTTGGCTATTATGGGAACAGACTTTACAGTGCTGCCAAAACTTTTTTTTCTCTCTAAAGGCTAGAATGTCCTTTTAGAGGAGACCGCATTGACTTGTTAGTGTCACAAATCTTAATGTCATCTTCAATTTGTAAAACAAAATTTAAATAAAAGAAGATGAGACTAAGGGTTTCTTTTTTAGATACTCCCCAACACATGCAAGCATACCATGCGTAAGGAGGATACAAAGAAAAAAAAACAATGAAAAATTATGAGAAGAAATATTTTCAAGAATTTTAATGAAATCTTGAAAGAAATTATTATTGAAATTTTTGAAAAAATGAATTATTTATCAGGCAAGCTACCCAAGGTTGCCATCGAAATGACGAAATCTTCAAGAGACTCTCAAAACAGTGAATCAAGAGGCTTTGATACCATTTGAAATTTATTTTATTGATGTCAATGAATTGTGTTAACATGTACTCCCTCCATCCCAAAAGGAGTATCATATTTCACGTGAATTTTTGTCCTAAAATGAGTGTTCTTTTTCTTTCTTTTAGGAAGTTAGTTATGCATGAATAGTTAATAATATCCTTATAATGAGTTAGCAAGTGTCCATTTAACACATGATCATAAGGATACAAGAGTAAATATACCACATTGGCTAACTTTTCATTAAATTTTCTTAAAATAGAAACAAAAACACTCATTTTGGGACGGAGTGAATATAAGATAGGCCCCTTTATGCAAAGGCTCATACTAGAAATAGGAAATAAAAGAGGACTAGGATTTAACCTACACTTTCCTAATAAGTAATAACAATATATTTCCTAATTCAACTAAACTTATAATTGCATCTTCACACACACACACACAATATTTGAAATGCTTGTTAGTAAACAAATATAATATTTTCAACTTTCTATAAATTTACATTCCCAAAATTTAAATTTTGATTATATTCAGAACCATTGTATTTTAGATTCCCCAGTCCAAACGATACCCTAGTGCACAATATTGAACTATTATATTTTCTATCACGGGCCTTAAATCTAACGACCAGAAAGCTTTTGAAGAATGTAAGAGAGCATAGCAAATTCAGAATGCAAATTTTTTTTCCCTTATATATCCATGAAAACTATGGTTCAATCTATTGTATCAGTATAGTTGTATATAAGAATAAGACGTTAAAGTTAAACGAGTTACGACAAACCAGATGATGAATTGGAACAGCAGTGAGCGTTCCGAATCTTCCATTGATACGCCCAACAATCTCATGAACCTGGCTAGTAAGTTTTTGATCTGTCAAAAGTTAATAATATTGTTAGAAAAATTATAAATACTTATGAAAATTGAAAAATCTATGCATTTTTAAGTCAAAAAATTGCATCCACATTTCACGTATCTGGTCATATTATAAATCATGAAAAGATCTGTATCACCACTGAATTCACCCTCGTTAATCAATATACAGATCAAATGAGTATAGAAAGAATGAAGATACCGCAGTTCTATGGAGATATGATTATGTGTTTAAGAAGATACATACAATCAGGAACATCTGTCCTTGTTGGCACAGCAATTTGGAGCAATACTACTTTATCACGCCAATCTGGATTTTCCTCTAGGAACTTCTCAAATGCCAAAATCTTTTGCGGAATTCCCTTAATCATATCGAGACGATCAACACCCAACATTACCTGTCCATGGTAAAAAGGCGACGGTTGAGAACTGTAACAAATCAGTAGAACCACAAGGAAGAGGAATGCTTCAATACACTATCCAAATATAAAATCAGTATTGACAAAACAATATGGCTAGACTTAGTAAAGAAGGTCAAGGTAAAAAATAACTTTATAACTTCACATTTATATATGACTGTCATAAATCAGGACTTTGAGAAGGATGCATAAGCATACAACAACTATGTTGGAGTCGGCTAAGCATGCATAAGATATAAAATTATGGGGACCATATTCCAAAAGCCTGCCGTACAAAACTTAACTTGAGATTATAGAGAGATAGGAACAGTTACAGGTGCAATTCACCAAATGTTTTCATACATAGCAAGAAGTGCATACCTTCCGGCCAGCAAATCTTTCTTTCAGTTCTTTCATGTACTCTTGGACTTGAGGTAGTTCAAGAGCTTGAATGAACCGATCAGAATCTATCCCAATAGGAAACTGTGGTTTCAATTCACACATAAGAATTAGTTTTCCACCATAAGAGATAATTTAGGAGAGCCACGTAAATAAATAAAAGAAGATATATTACAAACACTTACAACAGGAGAAATAATCAACAGGTGTTCAGAAAACAAAGAAATAAGAGGAAATGGTCGGCTATATATACCGCTGCTACACGAGTTAGCTTTCCTTGATCCTCAACTCCTTCAGGAGTACCCTCAATCCCAAGGATACGAGTACAAGCACTAACAAAATGTCTAGCATAATCATAAGTGTGGAAGCTGGAAAGAAACAAATCCATCAATTAATGACTCAAAGATATAGCAGTAAGAATGAATTTTTTTCTCAAAGGTATATATCATATTACAAAAGTAGAATTTTGAGTGATACAGGTATGCCAAATAAAGAAACTGGGAGGTTAAAACATATATTACAAATTGGCTACACAAAACTTATTTTACTCAAAGTTTGGACCCAATATGTCAAACAAAACTTTGGATCTTAGCCTTTGAGCTTTGATGAGAGGCATGACAGTAAAGTTTCAGGTAACAAAATATGATAAATCATGTTTAGTTCTTTGGACCTGATACCCTCTGGCACTTATGCTGAATTTGGTAAGCTAATTTGGACTTGAGTTGTTATTCCAGGAAAACACTAGGCGCACAAAGTGAGGTGTCAAGCATTCAATGGTTCTTGAGTTTAACTAATAATATTATTTTATATCAATCAAACACCACTCTGCTGACAGGTGTCCTCTGTACACTTATTGCTTATTTTGTACTTAAGTGTGAGCAGCTAGGCTACCATTCAAGGAAAACACTATTGCAATGTTCTACAACCAGGTTTCAAACATCAAATCTGTAGCTCTTTTCTACCTTTCTTTAGTCCCTTTTAAGTTGGTGATGAAAGAAGAACAATTTGAAGAAAGTGGACTTAGGCCTAGGTACCACCAGTACAAAAGTTTGCCGAATCATATCCCCTGGAATAACTGAATGAAACTACCTACCTAGATGTGGAAATAATTGCCAAATTAACACATCATATGTACAATTTGGGGAGTGTCACATAACAAAATAAAAATAAGAAGCTCAAATTGCATTGTTGAGAAGATCACTTACCCAACTAAATCTGCAGCAAGAACAGATCTCAATAACTCCGATCGAGATGGTAAGGTCCTATGTATTTCTGAGGAAGGAAAAGGTGTATGGAGAAACCAACCGACCTTCATGTCGCTGTTGTATTCTTTTAGGCATTTAGGCAGGAACATCAAGTGGTAATCATGGCACCAAACAATGTCGCCCTCTTCATAATGTTGGTATACTACATCAGCAAACATTTGGTTTGCCTTCTTATATGCATCAAATTGAGATTGGAAACTATGGGTAGCTGCAAGGCGGTCTTCTTGCGGAAGCCCGAGATAATGGAAGAGCGGCCACAAAACGTTGTTACAATAAACATTGTAATACTGATGAACAATGTGTTCATCAAGAAAAACTGGGATGCACCTCTGCAGCCAAGAATAGCAGTTAAAGAAGGTGGGAACCATTTGTATTGTGTGTGTGCACATATGGGCACGTGTATACTGTATACTGTATACAGAACAAGATTTATGCATCAATATCATAACTTAAGGTTACATAAGAAATATTTACAATTAGAAATTTTATTGAAATTATTATAAGTTGAAACCAGCTCACCTTTTCAGCTAAAGATTTCGTTAGTGCCTTTTGACCGATTTCATCAGTAACATTTACACCAGCCCAGCCAATCCATCTAGCTTCAAACTCTTTCAAGCCTTTACCAACATAACCACTCTAATGAAATGTCAATTTAAAATTGTAGCATAATCATTCAAAGAATAGTTAACTGACAAGGGATACATTATTGTAATCATTATCAACATGATTTACTGAAGTAATGCAAACACAAATGTAAAAAAGAAAAAGAAAATGTAAAAACAATAAGACACATATGAAGACAATAAAAGAAGTAATGTCAGACATCAGTTACCTAGGAGAGCAGTGACAAGTCCCCCTACGCTCATCTCAAGATGCCAAGAGTCCTCTCCCTTTCTAATTGCAGAGACCGGCAACCTATTGGCTACCACTAATAAACGTTGTTTGCAGGGCCGCCCATCTTGCCATTCACACCCATCAGTTGATCCTCTTGCCGACGCAAAACTTTCTGGGGACTCCTCCTCATTGGAAACACACCACTTTTCTCCCTCATTCAATAAAACTTCATGTCCAAATATTTCAGTATTTCTTACCTCGTCGGTTATATGGATAGACCGGTTGGACTTCCTCAACTCTCTTTCCCTCAAAAGCCTTTCCAATCTGGTTGTGGGTTTGGAAGGATTATAGTAGTAATTATTTCCCGGCAAAAGCTTGGCTTGCAGGGAAGGCTGCAATTGGCAGCAAGTACCATAATCCGACTCATCAAATACCATATCCTTCAAATATCATCATTGTACGAAAAATAATAGCTTTAACTCAATATTCATATCCAGATAATGTAATAATCGTGCCAATAAGTCCAACCACTCAAATCAAAGTAGTGATAATTCTAAGAAGTGTGAAGACATCAAAACAACTAAAGCTATAAGAATTGAACCATACTTCACAGCTGAACTAATCTGCAAAAACTGATTCAAAATTGGTTTAAAGGGTTTTTTAGTTGATGCAAAAAAATGAAAACTGAATGATCATTTTGAAAAACAAAACATGGGTTCGATATAAAACGACGATTCAACAAACCAACAAGGAGATCTAATCCATGCCCATTTCTCAATCATACCAAACAAACAAAGAGAAGCAAAAAATGGGTTCGATCAGATTACCAAAGTGTTGATTTGGGGAATGTGAATCTCTTCTGTGGGTATCACATTCATGATGAAACGCGAGCGAGAGTCTCTGGTGATGGTTTTGGTTTGTGGGTATGTGTGCGCAGAGATATTGGAGCTGCAGAGAGAGAGAGAGAGAGCAAGGTGGGGAGAGCGAGCGATATTTTGGGAGGGTTGTGGAGAGGAGAGAGAAGTGAAAAAATCTGGAAATTGAGGGAGTGATGAAGAAAATCAGAGCAAAGATCTCATAATCATCACAAGTTAGTTCGTTGAGGAATTGGGATATTCGGAGACCATGCAACGCAAAGAGCCGTTCAAATATAATGTATTTGATTGTTGCTTTGTCACATTAAAACATTATAAAACCACACCCCACACAAAATCTATTTCTTAAACAACAATGCATGAGTGGACCCCACCCCCCCTCAACTCATATCAATTTCTCCTTTAATGAAAGGCATCTACGAAATCAAATTATTTTATTGTTTCTTATCTCTACTTCAAAACTTTATGGACGGGTGAAAATTGTGAGGAGTTGTGTGGAAATTCTTCGAAAAGTCAGTTATGTTTGATAAGTGTACGATTGTAAGGGGTTGTAAGTTGAGTTTATTTCAAAAGTAATTGTAGATAAGTATAATTAAATTATTTGCATTTCTATAATTGAATTGAAACATAATTTAGATGATATGCATTAAATATAGTTTTGATAATATGTATTAAAGGAGTTAAATATAGTTAGAAGGTAAATTATGATAGATAATAAATTTTAAATTAAAACAATTCAGAAATAGTCAACCAAAAACTGTAACCGACCATTTGAGCTTCATCAAGTCAATATTATTTCCCACTGCACCCTTTGAGCTTCTGCAGCTTTTTGCTCCTTTAAGGAGCTAAATTCATTTTTTGCTATTTATAGGAGCGAATAGTGTTTTTTACCAAACAACTTTCATCTCACATGGCATATTCCTCATTTAAGTCAATCTTATGTGGCACATCCTTTAAAGAGCAACTAAAGTTAACAAATAAGCACTAAACTGATTTGCTCCATCTTTGAGTATTTGTGTTCAAATCTTTGAGAATTAAATTGGCAAGAAGACACTATAACGGCATATATTTAAAAAAAAATAAATATTTTAAATTATCTATATGAGAGGTACAACTATATAAAAAATATATTTTGTGAAATTTGTCGAGGAAAAAATCGTAACAAAATTGGCCAACAAAAAGTCGACTTATATGTTGGACCCTGATACACCTCAAATGTCATAGAACACAGTTTGGACCTCATACGGCTAAGATCAAATTAAGCATGGGCCTTAGAACCCCCTTAATAAAGTATAAAATGATCAAAACTCACTAAGACATGAAAACAAATAGAACAATAGAGAAAACAGGTAATAGTAAAAGGATGGATGGGCCATGAACGAGTGGACCCAACCCTCCTTGTGGAACTCAACTTAAAGAATAAATAAGATAGAGTCTCACTTTTACATGACAACTGGGCGCGCCACAATGCATGTGCTAGTTACTACGCCCGAGAAAGATTCAATGTTCAACAATACAAACTGAGCAATGAGAGCCGATGGAAGCCCTAGAGCATTGATGTAACCTCTACACATTCCAACCTTGGGATTTCAATCCATGATTTCAAGGTTTGTTCCCAAAAACTTTCAAAATCACTAAATATCAATGGTGAAATTTTACAACTCAACATCTAAAATCAATTAATTGAAAGAAATACCCAAGAACAATTACCCATAAGCAATCACATTAATTCAACCAGCAATCACCATTTCTAGGGCTCATAATCCACACACGAGATTTAACTAGACATAGATGAAAAGAAATCAAATACACAAGTAAATAATCTCATAAACATATTTTCATT
>JAYMSZ010002057.1:0-12778 GCA_036897665.1 Pelargonium citronellum
CGCCTCTATCCCCGGCGCCTCCGCCCAGACCAGAGACTACTACGATTCCTCTCGCCGGCGCAAGAGCTTCGAGCGGTTCGAGCGGTCGAGTTCGATCAGGAAAACAGCCGCCGCGGTGGTGGCGGAGATTGATGAGCTGAAATCGTCCACTTCCATCTCCAACACCAAGGTGTCTCCGGCAATCCCCGACAGAGAATTGAGAGACTCGAACTCGAATTCTCTGCGGGACGATTGCTCGGAGAGCTTCAAAATGAGCTTTAGGGACAATGGTGACCGGAAAGAGACCCAAAAGAAGTCTCGCCGGTGGAGCAAAGCTTGGAGCATTTTGGGGTTTATACACAGGCGAGGCGGGAACAAAGATGAGGAAGAAGATAGGTATAGTAGAGTAAATAACGGGGTAGAGAGGTCGCTCTCGGAGTCTTGGCCGGAGCTGAGAGGCGAAGGAAGAGGAGGAGCCTTTAACCGGAAAGTCTTCCGAAGCAATAGCAGTGTTAGCTGGAGAAATTCGAACCCTCTTGGAGTGTCAAAGAACAGTCTTGAGTCAAATGGGAATGGGAAAAAGAGGAATGATGAGTTTGTCTTGGAGCGTAACCGGAGCGCAAGATACTCCCCGAGCAGCATCGAGAATGGCTTGCTCCGGTTCTACCGGACCCCATTGAGGGGAAGCCGGAGAAACGGGTCGTTGGGGAAGAGCCGGTCCAATCACGCCCATTCCATAGCGAGGAGCGTGCTGCGATTGTACTAGCCTAGCCTAGCCGCAAGGTGATGATCTAAATCAAATCATAAGAGGTGGTGTTAATTTGGTATAATGTTTGTTAATTTTGCTGCATTTGTTGTTTCATTTAACCACACATGCTTTGTATTATTGGTTGGATAAAAGAAAAACACCCTTGCATTGCTCATTGTTTGTTCCTTAGACTAGTACTAGTACTAGTACACCACACCCTCATCATCATGGTATGAAAATTTAGGAACTTGGGTAGTGTTTGATCAAACCCATATGAAATGTGATTGTCACATAGGACCCAATAATTGGGGAGTGTTAAGAGTTTGTCCCACTCTGAGGATGAGAATGCTGAGACCAGGCTTTGTCTCAAAGCATGTTTTTGCCTGAAATCTTTGTCATGTTTTGGTGTTTTTGCAAAAGTGGTGGGAAGAGGATGAGGTGGTGGGCTCAACCCACCTGTGTGTGCTTCCTGTCATAGGATTAGGAGGAGCTTTGTTGGGGTATGAGAGTGTAAAATAGGGCCAATTCTTTGTCCATATTGACAACTTTATTGGGATGTGACATACCTTCGGCCTGCCCTTGGTGTTTCCAGTGAAAACCCCTTCTTTTTCTCTTTATGTTGTGCACATATAAGGAAATGTAGCACATGTTATAGTGTTTTGTGTGTTGTGGAGAAGAGGATGAGAACATAAGCTAGAAGCTGAAATGGCTCTGTGTTTGTTGGTTGGTTTTGGCTCTCTGCTAACACTGGAATGTGTGGTTTGTTTCTAGTTCCTATGATTGAGGGCTTTCGTTTTTGTTGTCCGATGGTTGGGCGACACATCCTCTTTGCACAATTGCCCTCGTACTTTGCGATGATAGGAGTAGAGCTGGCAATTTGGAACACAATGTGTGACTCGACACAAACACGACATGAGTCTAACATGTTTGTGTCCGATATCGTATTTTTGAGACTTGAACTTGAGATCTTATGTTAAAGTTAGAACAACCTTAACAAAATGATCTGTTTATTAGCATGACATTTTAAGCTTTGGGTCCCCACAATGAAGTCAAAAGTAGTAAAGCTTTGCTCCAATTTTTTAATATCCAACAAGTTCAAAGTACACTATTCGAATGATATGAACAATACTACACAATAGTAATACCCAATTTGAGTTTTGGATCGGATTTTCTTTCAGACTGAAAGCGGCCAATCTAAAATGAGTTCGGGTTTGGGGGTCGTGTTTTGGGTTTTGCATATAAAATTTGCGGGTACCATTGGATCCATCTTGGACTTTGGGGATACCATTTGTTCCAAATCCAAATTGAGGGTTGTATTACAAATCAATATATAATTCTTCACAAGATGTGTTTGCTTGGATTGAACATGTGGTTTAAACACATAAAAATGAACTAATAAGTTGACTAATCACATTGACATTACATAAGATTGAATATTATTCAAACATAATAAAAAAGATTGTGGGATTAAGGTTAATGTTGGGTTTGAGGTCTTGATCATTACAAATTATCAAAAGATTATCCATTGTTTAACTAGATTTGAGGAATCTAAATATTGACTAAATCATTTTGATCATTTATCAATTTATTATATTTTAAATTAGACGTTTGTTTATCTTGAGATCTTGAGTTCAAGCCTCCATTGTTATGTTTATTTATCAGAAAAACAAATTAATTTTTTGTTTCATTTTCATGCTTGAACTAAGTTATTTTGTATTTTGTAAATGTTTCAAAAGAGTAAAATAGAATATATTTGAATATGGAGTAAATGAAAATCTTTTAGAAAATAAAAAGGAACATGGGGTTCACATTATTTGGGAAAAATGATAGAATGATGGTATGTTTCATGTCAGTGTGGTTAAATGGGCGGTCGTGTGTGTTTGTTTATTTAATTGTTTCATGTATTTCTCAACGGCGACACCATATGCTCACACTTATTGTGTTCATACTTATCACATTTCTATGCTTTTCTTGTTTCTTGGAATCTAAACTTTCATTAATAAACTCCATTTTCTCTTCAAATGTGATGGTTTGACAACTATGGTAAAATAATGTTTTAAAAAGGGGATCGAACTGATCAGTTTTGATTGGCTTGACGAGAGTTTTCAATGATGGATTTTTTTTTTCCGGTTTTTGACTGTTTACAAAGACAATAAGATATAATCAAACGATATTGACGTGCTATTTTTCTCACTGGTTGGCGGAAAAGCATCCTTTTGATGTCATCCAGCGGCATAAGTAGATCGATTCATAGAAGAATCTTATCAAATGTAAGCTGATGTTGTACATAGAACGAGTCGATTTGGCTAGATTGTTGACTGGGGTGTTCGAACCGCAAAATCGTCTTAAATGGACCATGAAATGAGTTGTATGAACCACGAATCGGGTTGAATATTTGTCTCATTGAAACTTGTAGCCTTAATACTACAAGAGGACAACATTATACACCAAAAGAAGTGATACCTAATTTGTTTGACTAGTTTTAGATCCTTTAAGGTACATAACAAAGGTGAAATGTTGTGTAGCATTAAATAATTGAAACTATATGTAGCAACAACTATTCATGAAGAGAGTGACCACATGTGTGTCTTTTTGTTTTAGTGGTCAATCAAAACATGATTACAATCAGACACCATAGTTTATGTGACTGAGATTTGTTTTTTTGGGGTCAAGAAAAACCAAAAAGATCAACAAGATTATGTATTCAAAAGCAGCATGATTGTGATGATGATGATGATGATGAACAACAAACATATTTGCCTCTTAAGTCAAAAGCTAGCTATGATTATTAAAACATCCCAACATGCTTCTCCTCTAGATTGCTATAATTCTCCAATTCATGGTCATAGAGGAAAGTGGAGAAGAAGAGGCTCATAGCCCAATGCCAATATCAAGTTGAGACATTGTGCATAGTGAAAGTGGTCCTAATTACTATTTGTTTAAGGTTATTTAAGAAGTTCATTTGTCAACATTTGAAGATTTTAAGTGCTTGTTTGATCAAACTACATGTCGCGTTCTTACGGTGTAAGAGTTGCAGAAGATTTCTTGTTCGGTGAAATTTACACAACACAAATATATTTCGTTTACTCGAACAAGCAATGATGCTCTTTATTTCAAAATGAATGCTCAAAGTTGAATGTCTATTTTCCTCTCATAGTTGATTATGCATGAATTAACAATATCTTTAAAACACGAGAACATGTGAGATAAGACGCACTCTAAAGTAACTTCTCAAATAAGATTTGATAGCAAAAACACAAGTTCGTACTTTGTAAAGGGAATTATCAAGTAGGTCGGTCCCATTCCTCTGTCCATAAATCCCACGTCTCCCCGCTCAACAAGAAGAGGGTTGTACCATGAGAGAAGGTCAACCTCTTACGAGAATGAACTTGATTCAAAAATTGTAGAGGCGTAGACGAGTAACGTCACGTCTATCTTCGGTGAGTTTGTTAAAACCTATCCTTGCCCTATGTAGGTTTCGACATTGTTCAATAAAAGACCTAAAAGCAAAACAAAACCAACAAGACGTTGTGCCCAACGGACCTTAAAATCACAATATTCCCATCACCTTGTCTACAACACCCAAAATTTGCAACCAATCAAAGTCTCATTCTTGTAAAACACCAAACTTTTCTAACCAGCTATTTCACATGATACTAAATAGTTCAATAAGGTCAAGACGTCATGCTCTTGCACAAAATCGATATCAAGTAGATTTAAAGAACAATAGGACTACAAAAGAAACAATTCAGGGAACAGAACTCACTGTAACAACTCTGCGACAATTGCAAGTTCTGTCGATGCTCTCTCTCTCCTGAATGTTTCAGAACCTGAAAACAAAACTGTGGGCAGAGAACAGTTAACTTCTCAAGCAATTCATGGAAAACGGCCTAAGATGAAGTTAACCTCATGCCACTAAAAATGCCAAAGCAGGGATCAAGCTTTACATCTTCACAACTACCTCTATCATTTACAACATTTCAGAAGTCTTTGTACTTTGTTGTGCCCTCCTCCTTCCTCAGCCTCCTCGTCGTCGTCACTCTCATCGACTTGGTCTTCGTCGCTTTCAACTTGTTCCGCGGAAGATCTTGTCTCTGTGCTCATTCGTCGAGGGATAAAGACATTGAAGTAATACTTCAGAAGGGTCTTTTTGGATTTGGATGGAAAAACCTCCATGGCATACTCCCAAAAATCTTCTCCATTCGTCAGCGGATTTGTCTTTACAAGAGATTCAAATTTCTCTTGTTCCTTCAAGGTCCATGATTTCGAGACATCTTCCCCCATCTCATTGAACTTCCAACTCAGAAAAGCAGAACCAAGCTCGGACTGCAAAAGGCGCCTTGCTTGACTAACGTGAAGCTTGATGCATTCAACAGATCCAGGAGAGGTGCACGAGCACGTGTTTGGTCTTCCTGCTCCAACTGCTTTCAGATTAGTATTATGCGTGCTTGCGCCTTTAATGGGCCAACTTTGGGTTCCCAACCACCTCAAATTTTCTGAGTCACTGTCACCGCCGTTGCTGATTTTCTTGGTGGTCGAACCATTCCACTCTGGAAGTTCGGCTTGAAATCGAGGCCCAACTGGAACAACTGGTCTTGGAGGACACTCACCGGTGGTGATTAACAATTCAACAGCTTGTTGAGGTGTCATGTAAATCCCCGAACTCAATGAATCTCGATCATGAACTGAATCATCAAGATCTACTGAGGGCCCATCAAGAACTATTGGGTTTTCAGGACTTGACGAGTTTGAACCATGGGCAGAAACGTTCGTTTCAGCTACAGTAGAAAAACTCGAACCGGAAAGACAGCAAATTCTAGACTTATCTGAAAAGGTAAGATTGGAAGTCACTTGCTTCCCTTGAAAATTATCCTCGATTATCATTATACCGCGCGAACTGAGTGAACCACCGATAATTGACTGGTTAAAAGTAGTAGTGCCATCAAATGAATTGAGTGAATGTGAAACAGAAGAGATGCTAGACACCTTCTTGGCATTTTGATTATTAGATTTCTCTACAGACGATTTAGAAGAAGCCGCGAGGCTACTATCTTTTAGATACAGCTCAAGTTTCCGCTTTCTCTGAACAAAATAAGGAGAGAAAAGTTGTTCTTTTAGAATAGGGTATTGAAACAAAGTTCATGTTAAGGAACATTTGAACTCAAAAAAGTACAAAGAACTTGCTAGTAAATGTGCATTACAGCCACAAACTTCATATGGAGTGACAAAAGAATAGAGACATAAATTTGTTGTACAAAAATTGAAGCTAGGTAGATAATTTTTTAATCATTTTAGAAAACTGAGGATATATATTTTCTTAAGCAAAAAAGAAGAATACTTACCTATACATATGTGCTTTGGATTCTCTAAAACACGTTGGAAAAATATAACTAATGGCGAAATGAAACACACACGAGGAAAAAAAAACTAAGATGCTAGACGACAACAACCAAGTCATTTAACAAAGAATATTGGGGTCGGCTACATGAATCTTTCAGTGCAACTCTTCGGAATCCTCTAGTCATATTTTTCTTCTCCATTTCATCCTATCCAATGATAATCTTCTCTATTAAAATAAGTGCTATCATATCTTTCTTCACTACTTGTATCCCTAGCCCTTCTTGTTTCTCCTATTTGAATTCTTCCACCTTACTTGTGGGGTCACTAATCTCCTTACGCTCTACATGTCCAATGATATATTCTCTATTAAATAAAGTGTTATCATATCTTTCTTCGCTACTTGTATCCCTACACTTCTAGTTTCTCCTATTTGAATTCTTCCACCTTTCTTGCGGGCCGGGGTCACTAATCTCCTTACGCTCTATATGTCCAAACAACATTTTACGGCTTTTCTACATCTCCTCTTCAATTGATGCCATCCCAACTCATCCTCAAATAATCTCATTTTGAATCTTATCATCATTTCACCACGCATCCAACTCAGAATTTTCATATTTGCTATCCCCATCCTATGACTTCGCAACCTTGTATAGCTACCTTTTTTTTTTCAATTTTTAAAGACATCTTTTATCACAAAGAACTCCCAAACCATCTTTCACTTCAACAACCATGCACTATTCAAAATTCTAACATCCTCTTCAATCTCTCCGTTTTTCTCAATTATATTTCAAGAATACCTAAAATGGTTACTTATAGAAATTTCCTTATCTTCTAGTATAATTGAACCACTATCCACCCTTCTATTTTTGTCAAAATTACACTATATATTTAATGTTGGCTCCAATAATTCTGAACTTTTGATTCTAAAGCCTATTTTTGTGTATCTAATTTGATAATGATCCGTATTCCAATCTCATTAACTAAGACAATGTCATCTGCAAACAACATACACCAAAGACATTGTCGACACTATCTTGAAGATTTCTTGTGAGCTCATCAATGGAAAAGGAACAAGGAAAAGGCTAAAAGACTATTCTTGATGTAATCCTCTTGTAATGAAAAAATCCATAGTGACACATCCATCATAGTCCTACACTAATTGATGCTCCTTCATACATATATCTCATTAAATGAATATATTTAATATGTATCCTTTTTCTTGGACAATAAAAGTTGGGTGCATGCCTCTTTCTCTCTATAATTTACCATAAGCCCTCTCAAGAGGAAAATAGCACCCATAGTGGTTCTCTGAAAGCGTAGCTTCTACTCTCAACTTTGAATATCACATTTGCTTTTATAGTATGTATCATAGTACTTTTCCTCCACTCTTCAAACATCTTACAAGTTCTCAACATTTGGTTTGTCAACCACTTAACTCTCATTTCCCCAGGATACCTCTAAACTTCCACGACTCAAACATGAATACATTTACACGACTTAATTATCAAGTGATATCATCAAACTATCAAAGGTACTATCAAGTCCTTTAGGTTGTGTTTGGTACGCTTGAAATGAATTGAATACAATGCTCATTTAGTATTTTTTATTCTTCTTTATTTATTTATTTTTTTTGTAGGAGAAAACTGATTAGAAAGCTCATTCCAACTTTTTTTCCTTGAATATCACTTCATGCTTATAAATAACCATTCAAGCACATACTAGATTAAAACTATCCATATATCCAAATTTCTTAGTATAAATTTTACTATTAAAATTATCATGGTCACATATTATATATATAACACTATTACTTTACTTAAATCTTTGCAATATGCAATTGCTTTAACCGCTACACTATAAAATAATGGGTAAGATTACTTTTTAATGATTATTACCCGTGAAAATAATTTAGTGGATGAAATCAATATCATTTTAAATTTCAAATGCAAATAATGTGTTAATTTGGATTAAATAGTGCATAAGATAATGTGTCATACAAAAATATTTTTTCCTAGTTCGATGGGTTTTGGCATCTTTCAATGGTTTACTATGATTATGTTGAAGTATTTTAGTAAAATCTTCAATAGGTTTTGATAATTCTAATTGCTTATAATAATTATGTTAAAGGTATTTTGGTATAAAAATAATCATATCAAACACTAAAACGAGTTTTCCAGTAGGAATTTAAAATTTATTATGATTTTGTACCAAACACAACCTAAAATGACCATTCAAGTTGGAAAAATAGAGAAGAATACTCATTTCGTTTCATTTCATTCATTCACACCACGTAACCTTAGAGTCGTATTTGGTGGATGAGGAAGAATGGGCTTGGGATGCAATCTACCCTATATGTGATAGGGAGAATGAAAGAGATAACCATACGTCCTTCAAGCCTCAGTAATCGGCATCCTCCCAAATTGAATGGATGTTAGAATGAATGACTAACTTTCTTAAGTAAAATCATATATACAACCATTTAGCCATCTTGTAACCCCATTTTTACAAAAGTGTGGAACATGAAGGAATCATTGATTGTTCCAACATCCAAACCGTACTTAATGATGAATGACAACTCTATCCATCCTTCTAGGCAATAAAAGCCGATCAACTCAGGTGAACACGAGGGCAAAGCTAGGTAAGTTTAAAATCTAGTAATTAGAGAAGTGTGACTCTTAAATATACGACATTTGACTACACTTTCTAGTTTACAACACATAGATGGGGTAAGCATTTGAATTTTGTTCCGACAATATGCATCAATTTATCTATGCACAAATTGGTGAAGCAATCAATAATATATCTATCAACAAGTTCAAGAAAAATATAACGAGGTAACTAAAAGAAAAATAAAGTTAGTCATGAATTACCCGGGGGCACTCGTCATTATTCATAAGCAAAAATTTCCACGTTTTAATGGCTTGATTATGTACTTTTTGTGAATTATGTGATGTTTGGGGACTGCATGGATCCAAGGCAGCTCCTCTTAGCCACACTAGCATGTCAAAATCAGAAGATGCACCGAAAACGGATTTTTGCACACCAAGCTTGTTTCCATTAGGCGTATGAGGTATTTGATTTTTACCCTGCTTGTCAGAATCACTTCGAACTCGAGATAATCCCATCATAAAGTCCTTGTAACCAACCCTGAAATCAAAAGCTCTCACCATAAGTCACGTCATTGTAAATATTAAAAACCATAACCACCATGGAAGTAATAGCCCAACAAAAATCAATTAAGTTATGGCAATCCCTACTTTGTGTTTAATTGCATGCAATATTGCATATGTTTAAGGGAAAATAATCATTTAGAAATAGTAATCCAATTCCTTACTTCTAGGGAAGAGAAATAGGAATGCATTGTTGAATCTTGTTGCCCCTTAAAAGGGTTTAAAAATAAACAAAGAAACCCTTGTCACAACCTACACAATGGAAAAGCATTAACCGTAACTCTAACCATAGTATAGTGCTCAAGTGGCAAGGAGAGAGAAAAGGGAGGACCTTCTAGTGTATGTATTCTTCTTAATACCTAGCTTGGCGGAAGTTGTGGATTTCTTAATGTGAAAATCTTAGTTTATTTCCTCCCATTAAAAAACAACGACAACACAATAAATCAACGTATACTCATATACTCTTTCTTAACCAAAATTGAAGCCATATGGGTCAAGTCGCTTGATCTTCTATGCATTTTTCTTGATGCCTAACTAGGTCAAGAGACTTTTAATGAAATATCTTAATTTATTTTCTCACTAAAGAAAGAATATCACCGCAATCAATCAACATATCAATCACACACACATTATTAAACAAAATCAAATCAAATACTTCATCCGTCTCAAAATGAGCGTCTTTGTTTCTATTTTGAGAAAAATCAAGAAGAAATTAGTTAGTATTGTATATTTCCTCTTGTATCCTCATAAACCTGTGTGACAAAAAAAAAAATCAAGGGACTCTAACTAACTTATTATAGAGACAGTATTGGTAATTCATGCATGACTAACTTCTTTAAAAAAATGTCACTAAATTTTGGACAAAAATGACAACAAAGACACTCATTTTGGTATGAAAGGCAATAATTATTATGATTGAGTATACATGAGCTACTAAAAGGAAATACCCTAGCACGCATATCTCCTAATCTACACACAAAAAAATAGCTTATTCTCAATCTCATCAAAATAGAGGAAAGAGTCTCAACCATAGAGTTATTCGCTAAGACTCGGCCGCTCCTGAAACCTCGTAGATCCGACAGGACATTCATTGGAGCAGATATGAGTCATAACTAATGAGTTGTGAGTCTCTTATTGGTTTGGCTCAGTCTAAACCCGTAATAGAGATTCTTTTTTCTCATGTACTAATATGATGCACCTTTACCTTTTTGGTACTCAATCTCAAGTCTAATGTCAGATCTCCCTAAAAAATGCTCCAAGTCAAGATCTCTTACTTAGGTTCATTACTCTATAACTAAAAAAAATGTTAAAAAAAATTCAGTCCAACCTACAAGATCTACTATAGCTTAGGTCTCCTTGGTGCTTTTCAAAAACTCGAAGCACAGCCCAAAGTTAGCAACTACTAGATCACTCGTTTCGAAACCAAAACCCTAGCGCAAAGCGAAGCAAATCAGTAAAGTAGCTTGCATTGACATGTAGATCATGGATTCGCAATCTCAGTGTCGCCGCGTGCTCGTAACAGTACCGGAACGCGACAGAGAGAATACTCACCTCGGAGACCGGCCGATCGGCGGAGCTGTGGCGGAGAGGAGAAGAGAGTGGAGCTTCGAAGGTTTAACGGCTATGGCGGTAACAGAGTTGCAGTGGTGTGGCTCCTCGGAGAAGACGGGTTCGGAGCCTGACCCGTTTGGTCTCTTCCCCAACCAAATATAAGACTGTTCTTCAGTTTCTTTTTAGAGGTACAAGATAAAAGAAAGGAGAGGGTATATAGATATGTTATATATACCCACACACCACAAGGGTGGGCAAAAAGTTTCGGTCAAAGAGTTATGGGCTGAGACTCGGTAATAAGCGAAAACAATAGTTTTTGTGGTTAGCGAGGCGTCATGGTTGTGCTTTATTGAATTGGTTTGGTGTTCTCTCTCTCATCGAGGAAGGGGTAAAATTGGAAATAGGAAAAGTTGGTTTGGTGTTTGCTCTTATCGAGAAAGGGGTAAAACTGAAAATGAGAAAATAGAAGAAATTACTAATATTTATGGATCTCGAAGGTATTGTGGAGAATTCAAACGCATCGAAGAAATAAATACAAATGTCATTAAATTAATTGTTTCTACGGATATGAAAAGTGTTGTGGAGACGGGAGAGTACAGATTCAGCGAACAGATTAACACAAATATCTCTGCCTCAAATATCGTTCAAAACCTCAAATAATAATATTTGTAATTAATGAGGTGTCGTTATCATTATTCTATTGAATCGATTCAATGTTCGACTCCTATTAGACGAGATGTAGAGTTTTTTTTTAATGCAAAACTATTAATTTATTAATTCAAATCAAACGATACCAAAAACAATATAAAAATGAGGGTTTGAAAATCAACTCAACCAGAAAAGTCTTACAACAAATTTAAAATCATAACTAATTAGAAAACTAAGAGTTTGAAAATCAGCTCACCCAGAAGAGTCTAACAAAAAAAAAATTGAAAACCCAACTAACTCAAATCAAATGATAGCAAAAACTACTAGATGAGGGGTAGAGTTTTAAGAAATTACTTGTTTCTAAACCTAAAAAAATATTATAGAAAATACAAATTTAAATAATATAAATTCAGCGAAGAGATAAACATGAATGTCACAATCTCCAATGCCATCAAATTCAAAATATATTTATAATTAATGAGGTGTCATGACTGTTCTCTCGTTGAATTGGTTCAATGTTTGTTATTATCTGACGATAGATAAAGTTCTAAATAAGAAGAAAAAAAAACATGTATGAATTTGAAAAGTATAAATGAGAATACAAATTCAACGAACAAATCAGGTATGATCGTAGACATTTTTTAAATATTTAATATGACTTTAATTAAAAAATTAAAAATTCAAAGTCTTTTAAATTTTCATTAAAAAACACTTCAAAGAACACAAACATCACATACTCATGTTCCTTCAATTAACCTATTCTTGAAATATTTTTAGTAACCACATAAACCTAAGTATTTTAGAAGAAGAATAATTAGCATACCTTTGTTGTAAGAATCTTTTCCTCTTCTTCACCAATAATTACTTGAATAAGTCAAACAAAGGTTAAGAATATATAGGATATGTTGGGGAGGCTAAGATTTATGAGGAACCCTAGAAGAGTCCTCTTGTTACTCTAATAAGGAAACCAAAACCCTAGAGGTCCCATCCTATTATAGACTTAAATTAAAAAATATAATCTTTTAACAAACAAATAGATTTTGGGTTGTATTTGTAAGCAAGTATTTTGTTGGGCTTATGCCTATGGGCTTGATTTTACTATAATCCCATATTTGTGGAAACAATAAAGCTAAAACAAAAATATTTTAAAAGGTGAAATAAATTTGTATTGATGTACTTATAGTCAGGTAAGTCAGACACTCAAAATAACATAGTTTTAAATAAATGACTAAGGAGAAAATTAAAATTATGCGATTTTGATGTAACAAAATGTATATAAATATATATATATATATATATATACACACACACACATATATATTACATTCATCCATCCTACTTA
>JAYMSZ010002058.1:0-12770 GCA_036897665.1 Pelargonium citronellum
ATTATTTCCCATGTCCCCCATCTCCCTCAGCCCCCCCCACCACGTCCGCCACCCAAAAAACCCTTCTTCTATTTTCAAATTTCTGAATATTATTTTATCTTAAACTTTCTTACTAAAGATCTTAAATGCGACGAGTAATATTATAACTTCTAAATTTTGTAAAAAAAATTTTTTGTACAAAATAATGTAGCAAATAAAGAGGTATAACACATCAATTACTCTATTGATGAGGTCAAATTACAACATTTCATGTGTCTTATAAAGTGATGATATCATATATATTGGATTTTATTCATTTAAACTTAATTTTAAACCACAATATATAAAAAATGTAAATTGCATGTAATCTATAGCGTCAATTGTACATCAAATTTTGAAACATTTAGCATTTTCTTATATTGTAAACTTGTTTTGGGCAAAATTTTAATACCGTAAACTTAAATTTAAACACAATAATATTTATTTGAAAAAAGCCACACTTACATTTTATAATTTTTCTAATTTAAAATTTCATATTAAGTTGTAACAAATATTGTGAACGCCTATCTAATCAAGCTGATTTCCTACAACTAGATTCACATTTTAGATCTACATATCAATCTACATGGATGATGATAACATATCACAGCATTTTAACCAGCCTGACATCAATCTCCACAAAACTACATATTAATACCCAAAAAGAGTATATTTACTTTCACAGCTACACTACTAGTACTACATATGTATGACCATCAAATTGAGCTCAATGTTGAATATTCATAGTACTATCATGAATCAATACAAATTTACAGAAACTTTTGTATAACAAACACCTATCTCACTCATTTGGTGCACTTCAAAATAGCAGCTTTCATTGCTTCTTTATCCAATGATGATTGAACTATCACCTGCCATAATTTGACAGTTTTGGTTAACTAAAGAATATCATGTTATGCTTCTTGCAGTACAGAAAGAGCACTTTATGATTTGGTGTGAGCAAACACTTGCCAAAACTAGCCAAATCTTGAAACTGCTTTTTTACCTCTTGTACTTTGTTTCCAGATCGTGCAAGTAACCTGTACTGGTCTGCAAACATGGATGCCATATACACCTACAGTAAAGCAGATAGATTAAGAGCTCGAGTCTGAGAAGTCTAGGCTAAAAATTTGTTGAAAACTAATAACATATGCTTCGACAACTACAGCTAAATTGGTTACTATTAATATTACTAATATGGTTATAAAAAGCATAATTGTATACTCCCTTCGTCTCAAAATAAGTGTACTTATTTCTATTTTGGGAAAAAATAGGGAACAGTTAGTCAGGGTGGTATATTTACTCTTCTATTCTCATAATCATTTTACAAGGATAATATGGACAATTCATGTATAACTTACTCAAAAATGAAAGAGGACACTCATTTTGGGATGGAGGGACTACTATTTTTATATACTATGCTACTAACATACATAATCAGCACACTCCACATCATGCAAAGCTATAATCAGCGCAAGCACACTTTCAAAGAAAAAAATTGCCCATTTAATTCGTTGAGAAAATAAATTTTAAAACACTTCTTCTCGCATTGCATTGCACACAAGCATTTAGGAGTGTATACCTGAAAAGTTGGCACAAAACCTGGGCTAAAGAAAAACTGGCCTTTTGATGCAGACTGGACTCCTTCAATTTGTTGTAATTCTCTAACAAGTGATTCCACATCAGCCCACTTTTCAACAAAAAAAGAAAAAAAAAATTATATCAGCGAAAGGATTAGTGACAGCATAACCATTCATGAAATATATGAGAACCAGTTCAGCTGATTAATAAAATTCCTTTGATACGGTATTGACACCAATACATATTGGATTGCACTTCATATTAGATATAATATTGACACCTCCATAACAGAGCGGTCCTCTTCATCACACATGCAATAGCATGTCCGGTTACAAGTAACCAAATTATTTTCAGTAGCATGATATACGTTGTAAGAGTAAATCAAGTACAAGAGTTAAGTCTTTTGTCTCCGATACCAACCACAATGTGGTTTTCACTATACATCTTGTCAGCCATCCAGATACTCAAAACACCTAGTGTGTGCGAATCTACATGAAGTTCCTATTGGCATCCTCTTCACTCTTTAATCCATGTGGGACTGGATCTTTCAACACTCTTCATGCACAAGCCTGACATATCATTATAAAGGACTAGACACATGAACAAGTAGCCCCTTCTTTTAGGTAACTTTTGGTCTTGCTTTAAAAGACCAGGGCTTAGCAGGCCCTGTTATGTTCAGTATCCATTATGATATAAATGGCATCCCCAAACGGGGTATCTGAAGCTCAACTGGAACCTTCTGAATCTATGTAGTGCTCCAACATCCTTTATATATCATATTATTCGTTTGGTATTGTTACCATAATAAGTTCAAAATAGCAAAAACTGATTTGCTTAAATCATCACCATGTTATATGGAGTTGCAGTAGAATACAGAGCATTATAATTAGTTATGGACACTCACTCCAAGAATGGCACTTTACATATATTTTTCTAATTTTCTGTTTAGCTCTAATATATTTTTAAGTTACTAATATTTACTATTTGGAGATCTTCATACATTTTTCTTATGTTTTATAAAGTATCATCTGGATCACAGACCAACTTATATGATAAGACAAGACTATTGAGGTCAAATATACAGATACTAAAGAGTGAAAAGAATAACCTCCGTGTCTGCTTCTGCTGCTTGTAATCTCTCATCCAACGGATTACGATCACCAATCACAGACTCCAATACTTCACTCAATGGATCTGGCTGCCACAGATAAAAATAAACATGTACACTTACATTTTTGCTTAGTTTACAACACAAATCCTCATTTAGAAAGAAAAAAATCATAATGAATTACCGTGGTATCTTTCAATGATAAGAAAATGCGTTCAAGTTCAAAATTCAATTGGTGAACTTTTGCGTCCAAGATCTGAAACCAAAAGTACTTCCTTAAGAGTTCAGAAAAAATGTGTAGTTAAGAAGCAAGAAAATATTGGTAAAAGTGCATGGAGCCTTTTTGTACCACTAGTTAGTTTAGCCATAAATGAAATCCCTAACCAGATCCCCATTAAAAAAACTGCATTTCACTAACTATTTGGCAGGAAAATCAACAGTTTCTTCCCCAGGAAGACAGTAGGATCCACCATTGTTAACTGAACCAGTCATCATAACACAGTAAAATAAATCAATCATGTTTTATAAATAATATGATAGAGAAACAAAATAATCAAGGATTTGTCAGACTATTGCACTGGTCAATTCTTTTTTAACAATGTGCATGAAAAAGTTATAATAACAATTGTCAAAAGTGCATTAATTACTCAATAATAAGCAGAAAAGTGTAAATGACTAAATAATACAATTCAGCTTGTACATTTTTCAATACTCCTTAACTAGTGCCAGTTTCAGCTTACAGGTATTAAACAATCGTCAATTCCAAGAAAGGTGAAATACCTGACCAATCTTAAAATATGATGAAGGGTCCAAAGTGGCATCCCATGATATTTCTGTCTGGTGAATCATTGCAGGCACTCCTTCAACCTACACTGAGTAGTTACTCAAATACGATTCTACTAAGAGTAAATAAGATCCATTGAAGTATTATAATTACATAGTCATGGCCCATGATGAAAAGCTAAGATCCAGGAAAATGAATATTGCAGAAACATAAAGCTAAAAACTACGTGGCAAATTATTTTAATCTATTATAATCACTTTCAAGTAAAACTGTTTAAGTGATCAAAAGATCCTAACTGATTTCTAATGTTAATGTACTATGACTTAGAACATTGGCTACGAAAACTGTCTCTTGATCACATAAGAAGTGCACCACTGATTTACCTCGACAAATACACCAAAGTAAGCAATCCTTGTGATGCGACATGTCACAACATCCCCAATTCGAAGTTTAGCCTGCAATAAGTACATGAATTTGAAGACTAGGAATATGTTATGCACCAAAATAAAAATGAACAGTTTAAAGTTGGACTAGGTGGATTCTTCAAAAGCTGTCCTGAGCGTAACAAAGATAAGAGTAAAAAAAAAATGAAAATTCAATTTATTGGTAAACTTAACACGACATGATAACTTTAATATATGCATTTAAGTTTCACACTGAAGGGCAATATGAGAGACCACAAAATTCTTAATATTCATGTATTGTTCCACACTTCCACTATGATAAAAGCTAAAAGCAAAGAACTTAAGTTGAGGTTCAATGTTCAACCAGAGAACTTCACCCGTAGTATATTTCTTCTTTCTATTTTTGAGAAAATATTTCTTCTTTCTTAGGTATTTAAATAATGCCATAACTTAATCTAGAACCCTCTCCACACAACTAGGAATTTATAAATACGATCACAGGCCACTCTTCTGCTATTTTGGCTATAAAGAAAGTAAAAGGACAAACTGCAAAGCGCCAAAGCAATGACTAAGAAAAATTAGCTGCAATACTATATAATGTATAACTCCTCACCATAAGACTTCTCTTCTTCTCTATAATCCCTTCATCTTTCCAAGGAATCAAAGAAAATATAAGCTTTTGCGATCCTCTGTCAGCCATTAACGCACACACAGTGGGTGTCTGCAGAGATAAAGTGTATCAATATCCAATTATGAAACAAACAATATCCTAATGTCAAATCAACTACATCAGACCTGACCAACAAACGACGACATGAATTTGATTTTTTCTTGGTCATAAATCTTCAGAAGATCTTCCAATTGCATATCTGGTGAAATTCTTCCCTCTATCTTTTGATCAACTTCTGTAGACGGGTTTGTGTTTGCAATACCATAACTTCGGATAATTTCTAGTTTGTCCCAGTACAATGATGGATCAAGACCCTTTTTTCTCAACCATGTCTCAAAGGCAAAAAACTTTTTTTTAGCAGGAAGTTGAGTGTATGGCAAAAATCCAACCAAAGGGCCAAGGGATGCCTGAAAATGTTTAACAAGTTCAGAAGGTAAAACTGAAACGTTTGAACACAAACATGATAGAAAAGAAAAACAGTGTACTGCATCCAGTTACACAGCATTCTTAAGTTTACTTACAACAAAACCTCTGCTGCTAGCGCTTATCAATTCCACTTTTTCCCATCTTCCCATATTGAGCATTTCTTCAGCCAAACTCCAATAGGTATCTTCAAGATCCTAAAATTTTGAAGAATAGCCAAAAATCATGATAAAATATCTGTGGAGTAATCTAGCGACATGAATATATATGTCTAGTGACAGGAAAATCTGACCTTCGAAGGTGACGCCTTAAGGGAACTTTCAAGCTCGATACTACCACCATTCCTATAACTTTCAGCAGGAAATGAAAATTCTGCGTCTGCTCTAGCAGGTTTTGATGTTTTTCTTACAGGTTGGTCTAATCTATAACAAAGCAACCGGTGAATTAAGCACAGTAATAACAGAATAACTTAGATCCACAATTACAAGAACAAAGTCAAACACCTTTGCGGTTTTCCTTGTAGTGTAGCTGCAAACTTCATACTGGAATTGGAATTGACCGAACTTGTAGCAGACAGTTCACTAGGACCAATTTCCTCCTCAGTGGACCCCATATCACCTTGCACAAGTTGCTGTTGGGCTAATAGCAACATAACATGTACATAAAGAAACAGCAAAATATTAACTTCATGAACTCTTGAACTGGAAAAGAGCAATTCTATAATTTAAGAGCATTACCTATGTCATAGACATCACCCATCTTTGCTTGCTTTGACAACAAACCATCTATATCTTCCACTAAGCTCTCAAACTCATCTGTTCTTGCATCTTCCATCTCACTAGATTCAGAACTACCTCTGAGACAATTCTGCTGAACATCATCACTAACCTGGACTTCTGGATCCTCAAACTGCTTCTTTTTCCCATCAAGATTTGATGGTGCCCAAACAGGTTCAGGCTTTTTTAAGAGAGTGAAATCACTTTGTTTCACCTTCCCTTCTTCCTCTCCCATCTTCAATTCAGTATCATCCGCAGATTTTGATTTTGAACCACCAGGAAACTCTTGAATCTTATCCCTATGCTCATTAACCGCCGTAGGTTCAGTCTTCCTTGACAGCCTCATTACACTCTTATCATTATTTTCAATAACACTCTTCTTCAACTCAATATCATCCACGACTTTGGCTTTTGCATCACCATAACGCTTCTGTTCCTTATCAACATTTTCATCAACAACCAAAGGTTCAGGCTTCTTTAACAGCATCTTCAATTCAATACCATCCACAGCTTTGTCTTTGGCACCATCAGAAAGCTCTTGTTTCTTATCCCTATATTTAATAACCCCTGTGGGTTTAGGCTTCCTTAACAGCATCATATCACTCTTATCAATATTTTCATTACCACTCATCTTCAGCTTAATATCATCCATGACTTTGGCTTTTGCGTTACCGGAAAGCTCCTGTATTTTATCAACATCCAAAGGCTCAGGCTTCCTTAATAGTGTCATATCACTAAACCTTTCTGCCGATTGTGCATTACTGATGTTCAATGACAAATTTGGTCTGAAGCTCAACCCTGATGGCTTTTCTCCAACATCTTCCTCCTTAGACACTGTTGGCTTTCTCAAGATAACATTAGGGACACTTCTTTTTACATTCTCTACAGGTTTCTGAATTGGTAGGCTTGGTTTCCTTATTTCTAATGCATTTGGCTTAATACTGGATTCAAACTTGACTCCTTTCTTTGGAACTGGCCTTACTAAAATCAATCCATCCACTGAGCTCTCCACCTGCACATAATCTGGCGGAGACACTTCTCTAGATGGCCTGGCCCAATCATGCGGAATCTCCTCAATATCTACGGGTTTACCCTTGTTCTTGTGAAAGGATTTTTCAACTTCAAGAAAAGTGGCATCCGGGTTCAATCTTCTAGCTTTTATCTGAAGAACCAGGACAGCAAACATGAAGTGGACTAATAACAAATGCCAACAACAACATCAACCAAGCTATTTTTAGAAATGTGTTGAGGTGATGTACATGAATCTTTTAGCAAAACTCTTTGGGATCTTCTGCTCGTATTCTTCGTCCCCTTTCTATCCTATCTAATGTTATCTCCTCTATTAAGCCAAGTGTTATCATGTTTTTCCTCACTACTTGAGTTCCTTCTACATTAACGTAGGTCTTACTCTTATCCCTATCCCTTTTGATTTATCCTAGATAAATTATCTCCTATTTCCTCATGTGGTCACTAATCTCCACACACTCAACATGTTCAAACCACCTTAAACAATCCTTCCTCATCTTATCTTTAACTAATGCTAGCCCAATTTTTCTCAAACAATCTCATTTCTATTATCATCTTCTCTAGTGTTATCACACATCCCCCTAGGCATTTCCATCTCTGCTACTCCCATTTATTAGCTTTGCGGTTTCTTTGGAGCCCATACTCAGTGTCACATAACATAGTTGGTTGGTTATCTAGCTACCTTACATACTTTTCTTTCAATTATAGTCGAATTTTTTAATCACAAAAATGAAAAAACTGCCAAAACTCTCTTCCACTTCAGCCACCATGCACTAATCATATTCTTAACATTGTTTTCAATCTTTCCATCTTTTTGAATTATAACTCCAAGGTACTTGAAATTGTTACTTCGAATAATTTCTTGATCTTCATTTTTTGGTAAAATTAGATTAGATGCATTCCACTTAGATTCTACTTATTCTAATCCCATTTGATTCTAAATTCCATCTTCATCTATCATTTGACACAATGGCCAGCACAGATGTACACTAATTTTTATCATAAGAAACCAATTGAGAATCGTTTCTACAAATTCATTCGGAGCTTCCAAGAGTAAATTCACATGAAGCAGATGAACATAAAGCAACGCAACATACAAAAATTCAGTATCGTTTCCAATTATGCTCCTTCCTCAATTTTCTCAGCAACCAAACACAACACAAATGCAAATACAGCAGAGAGAGAGAGAGACCTTGGCAAAAATTCACATGGAGCAGATGAACATAAAACAACGCAACATGCAAAAATTCAGTATCGTCTCCAATTATGCTCCTTCCTCAATTTTCTCAGCAACCAAACACAACACATATTCAAATACAGTAGAGAGAGAGAGAGAGAGAGAGAGAGAGACCTTGGCTAGGGTTAGTTTGGGGTCTTCGTCGATCATTTTGCCGAACTTGAGCTCCATTTTCTCCCATTCGTTGAACTCGTCGGATTCTTGTATGGAGGCAAATACTAGAAGCTTCTGTCTCCTCCGACGAAGAGAGACGCTTTTAGCTCTTCGTCGTGTGTACAAAATTGAGGACAGGCGGGTGGTCGCGTTGATGAAAAGAGAGGAGGTTGCGGCGGAGGTGGAGGTTGTGGCGGTGGCGAAAGAGAAACCATCCATTTCGGAGCAGTGAGCTGATTAGACGCTACCCACTGCCACCATTGTTTTACCGTTTGATTTTGAGCTCTGAGAATTTGTGGGGATTTTATCCTTTTTCACGTGCCATTCACGTGATCTTCACTACGTGGACAGAAAATCTACACTCAAAAGAAGCCGATTCGGAGGGTACATGAGATCTAAATAGCCCAATATAGATGTCCAACAAAAATCTTACAAGTCTTTACCGCTCAAGGTAACATCCTAGTGTTCGAGAGGAAAGAAGTTATTATAATATTTCGGTGAGCCGGGAAGTTTTTGAAGTTACTCGATGATGAGTTTTGAACTTTCACGCATGCTTATTAAATATGATAGTCTTTCTTCGAATTCTTAAATGTGTCGTGAATGCGATGGAATCGACCGAATGATAAAAACATAACAAATCATGCATCATGCTTCATTGCGATTAGAACTATCCAATGGTTTGACCTCGTTGTGACGAAGAATGTTGGTCGTGAGAAGGTTGTCCCTTAGGCATGGTGACCATTCCCATCGGCAACTCCTCAGCACGGCGAAGGTTTTCCCCCAGGTGTAGCAACCATTCCCATGGACAACTCTTTGTTGAGACAAACATTGTCTCATGGGTGTAGTAATTGTGGGGAGTCTTAATCAATCAATAACGACACAAACGGAAATGAATATAGGCGGATGTTTCGTGCACGCACATTCATTCAAACAAATGTGATTATTAAATCGTGAGGTGTCATAT
Organism: Pelargonium citronellum; assembly: GCA_036897665.1. Lineage (NCBI taxonomy): Eukaryota > Viridiplantae > Streptophyta > Magnoliopsida > Geraniales > Geraniaceae > Pelargonium > Pelargonium citronellum. The sequence goes on from JAYMSZ010002058.1 coordinate 9,145, forward strand.
CTTAGGGTGAGATTTTTCTTTCTAAAATTTAATATTATATTATGTAAAAACGGATTTTTAAAACCTTAAAAATTGCAATTTGAAATTACAAATACGAAGAGTATCCAACAATGGGATGAGACTAGCATTTCCTCTGAACCAGAACCCAAGACCAGTGATCCCGAATGAAATGCCTTAACAACAACAACAACAAAATGAATTCAATAAAAAAAAACAAAAACAAAAGATTAACAAACACATTACGTGCAGATATTATAAATTTATCACTGTTCTTGGTCGGGATCAGCGGAATCATCATCATCGCCGTTCTTTGCAGGCACGGTAGCATTTTTCTTGGTAGCATTCTCGGTGAGATGCGTGTAGGTGCCCTTCTCCTTGAAGAGCTGAGCAAAGTGGTGTTTGCAGAACAAGATTCCATCAAGAGAAGCATAGGAAGATGGTGTCAAGAAGCAACCTCCATGGTTGCACCTGAAGCATGACTTGTGGTAGATCTCTCCTTCCAATGTCACCTTCTCCAATGGATATGCTGTCTTATTGCACATTGCGCATTTGTCCACTGTCCCTGAGACCATCCTTGACAGCCTGCTCGGTGCCCTAGCCTGCACCACCAGCCGCTGACCAGCTCTTGTTGTCCCCTCACCTCCCCCCCCCAGCCATATCACACAATTATATATACATATGTCTCCATTATAAACAAACTCATTTCTTAAAAACACATATATTCAGTGGCGAAGCCAACGGTCGAAAGGGGACCTTCACGTGTTCTTTACATTTTATGTGTTCTTTGAACCCATGTTTTAGATGGTTAAAAATCAGCTATATATTAATGTAGAGTGGTCCCTTGCCTACTACGGCTCACCCCTAACTCCGACATTGTTATGTATCCAATCTAAACAAACTCATTTCTTAAAAACACGTTTGTTTAGTGGCGGATCAACTTGAAAGTGGAGGAACACATGTCTTTCGATTTTTAAACATCTTTGAACCCACATTTTAGATGTTTAAAAATCAGTTATATATGGATGTAGACTATGGCCCACCCCTAGCTCCGACAATGTAGGGTGGGCCATTGCCCTAGCCTACACCATCCATTTCACACAATTATGTATCCATTTTAAACAAATTCATTTCTTAAAAGCACATATATTCAGTGGCGAAATCAGTTGTTGAAAGTAGAGGGACACATGTTCTTTAGATGGTTAAAAATCAACTACGGCCCACCCCTAACTCCGACATTGCGTATTTACGTAATACTTACCAGGCCAGAAGCCTTTGCAACCGTATTGAATTTGGCTGTGAAACTGCCAGTCTCTTTGAAGAGTTGCTCAAAGTGAGGCTTGCAGTACAAGACTCCATCCATGGAGGAGTAGTTACTCATCTGTACGTAGATGAAAATAGTTGTTAAATACATGTATATATGCACGCATGGCCAAAACTTTTACATGCATTTATGTACGTACCACAAGAAGGCCATTGCAGTGACTGCACTTGAAGCAGCTCTTATGGTAAGCAACTCCATCGGCAGTCAAGATATCGACGAAATGGACAGTCTTGTCGCAAGCCTTGCATTTGTCTTGAGTCCCAGTGAATGCCATTTTATTTAATTAGAAAATCTGGGAAAGATTTAGAGAAATATTACAACACTTGGGAGTTCTCAAGACTCTCTACCTCCAATGTAATTATTAGAGATAGAGATTAGCTAAAGAAGGAACTCTCTAATTGCCTTGCCTTTTGCTCTTTAATATGAGAGCTCCGGGTGGTTTGTGGTTGTGCAGACTATACGCTAAACAATGTATGGAGATGGCTTATAATAGAGTCAATGGTTATGCTAAAGAACAGCAGTTTTTATAGATTCTGACCAAATATGTTTTAGGGAAAGAGATTGTATAATTTGCTATATATAGCAATTCATATACATGTACCAACATGGCAACAAATCAAACTTTCTATTTTCTTTTGCTGAATCAAGTCACAAACTTGTTTCACAACCTGTTCCTCGCATATATACACAGATTGTATGTTGTATAGATAACAAAGAAACTCACAAATCAAGCACGAGAAAAATTAGCATCCAACACGAACAAATCAAACACGAGAATTAGAAGCAGCAGCCAAAGCTAATAACTGGGAGGACACCATTCTTAGTTTATCTCTGCATCTTAACAACTGAAGCATCCGCAAGACTTCCTTGGTATGTATCCGCGTGCGCGGTATTTTGAAGCTGTCTCTTCTATCTTGAGACATTCTTCCCCTCGCTCAGCTTCAACCAAAGCCTTCTTTTCTTCTGCTTCTTTGTGGATGTCAGCGACTTTGTTTTTCATTTTCTCTGCGTATTCAGCTTTCTTCCTTTCATACTTCTCCTATAAAACCAGAGGTCGATGAACACACAATCTCTTTTAGAATTAGCAAGTGTATCAAATTACATACACTACTATGCATCTAGATCTACCATGAAAAAGAAACCTTGAAGACGAAAGACTGTTCAAATGCAGTTTTGTTCTCCATACATGACATCATAATTGTCATCTTGTTCCTCAGTATTCATTTAGGCCAAGTCCAAAAACCAACCACCATTCAGAGTTCTTAAAATATAGCTCTCACATGCTGTCTGCAAGTCGAGCCCAATGGGTTCAAGAAACTAGATATAGAGTACTAAATGGAGAGTCAAGGAATTTATGCAAAACATGTAGTCTATACTACTGTTTAGACTCTTGAACATTTTTCAGCCTCTCAGTTGGTGGAATATGAGAACATTTGTGATATATGATGAACTCGCACATCACTGATGGAACTACATTTAGTTCGTTGCAAGATTCGTCTGTGTTGTGATGTATTGACAGAATTCTAATTCGAAACTCGAAGATGAGGCGAAATGATGACCATTTAAGAAAAAATATTCAACACTTGATTACCTCAATCTTCCTCAGCTCTGCTTCTACTACTGCTCTCTTGCTGTTCTCCCATGCTTCAACAGCAGACAGCTTTTTATATGCCCTGTTGAACAATTCAATTTTCTTAGTTGCCACAATCTGGCATCGCATTTCATGAGAGTCAGAAAATTTAACTTCTAACTTAGTCTCAGTACCAAGAACAAAGACCCCAAATTAGACTCATTTCACATATTGACATGATATATAGTGACATGCAAAGGCAAGAAATGCAACTAGAATTGCTAAAAGATTCCGAATAAAACTGTCAAGATGAGCAATAATGTCAAGATCTTAGGTGTTAAAAGTATCTGTTGGAGTCACGTGCAGCTCCTTTACACGATAAATTGACAAGTGGCAATATTATGATAGATGTCTGAAATATATTATCTTGAAAGGTTGAGAGGAACTCTTCTTACTTGTTTTCTACTTTTGATTTTTCACTTTCCTCCCATGCTTTAACCAAAGCCAATCTTTTCTCTGCTTCCACTCGGGCAAGCACAGCATCTAAAAAAGCCAAAACGACCAAGTTGAGGACAATATCTTTCAATTCAAATCATCCAAGCTACAGACATAAACCCAAAATCCCAAAACAAGTGTACTATACTACTATTTAGCAAATAATTGAACAGAAAATACATTTTCAACTATGAAGCACGGGTACTCCTAGGAGAAGGACCTACCGGTACCGGGTACTGG
>JAYMSZ010002059.1:0-12764 GCA_036897665.1 Pelargonium citronellum
AAAATAATATATATATATATATATATATATATATCTCTGTTTTTAATTTGGTACTTAAATAATATTTGTCAAAACTTCTTTTTCTGGTGACAAAGCTACCAATAACCAAACTAATCAATCAACTGCAGAGAAATTGTGCTATCGTACCCTGCTTTTCGCTTTTCTTCCATAGTCGCAACTTGGAGCTCATTGTTCTTTTCTATTCCATGTCTAGCTGTACTCGTAATGTTTTCTTTTCTAGAGCCTCACGCTATCATTGGCTTTGAGATGCAGAAGCCACTAATCAATACATATGCGAATTTTAGAGATGAGGTGCTTCCTCGCATTAAAAAGCTTGGCTACAATGCTGTTCAGTTAATGGCTATTCAAGAACATTCTTATTATGCCAGTTTTGGGTAATTTCTTCTTCTACGCATAAGTGCTACATGCTCTTGGTTTTTCTGCTATCTGACTTCTGTCAGTGTAAATGAGCGGAGCATGCAATCTATGTCACAATTTGGTGTTTATTCCATTTTTCAGAATTAACTTGGAAATTAAATTCCATGTGGTGCAGGTACCACGTCACAAACTTCTTTGCACCTAGCAGCCGTTGTGGAACTCCTGATGATCTGAAGTCTTTGATTGATAAAGCTCATGAGCTAGGTCTGGTTGTTCTGATGGATATTGTTCATAGGTAATAACTAAGTTTTGCTTGCATATATGATGTAAGTAAAAGCCTACGTATTCAATAGAATGTCTGTGCTGTGCATGTGTATTTGCATGATGAGGCTATCAACTTCTAGTTCTAGTCTAACTTTACTTGTTGCTGTCTTTGCCTCCATAGACCCTTATGGATTTTCTGGCTGTAGTCATTTGCCAATGCTAGTCTAATTTAGATGGAATTGAATACTGAACTGATATTGCTTATGAAACCAATATTAGTTAAACTTTGCTTATAAATTTTCTGGGTGCAGCCATTTGCCAATGAGCCTACTTTAGATGGAAATGAATACTGAACTAACGATGCTAAAGAAACTAATATATATCCATTGCCCAAAATATCAAATGATAGAGCTCTTAATGGCAACAATATTCTCATCGCTGTTCATTCACTGACGACTGTCACTATCCACAATATTGTTTATCAACTATATCATGCTAAGAACAGATGAAATTGGAATTTGGAAGCAGAAGAGATTGCATTGATATCTATCTCTGATGTGACGAACCTACACTTACACTCTTAGATGCTTTGTTATTCAAGAAGTTATATGGATCTTTGCCTAATTCCTACAAGTTCTATCAACTTTCTTTATGTTTATTATCTATTGTATCATTTACTTGGTTTGTATTCTAATACAACTGATGGCTAATATGTAATGAATACAGCCATGCATCAAACAATGTGTTGGATGGGCTGAACATGTTTGATGGCACCGATAGTCATTACTTCCACTCTGGGTCACGAGGTTATCATTGGATGTGGGATTCTCGCCTCTTTAACTATGGAAGCTGGGAAGTATGTGTTATCTTGCAACATTTCAAGGGATTCTACATTGAAATTTTGCCTACAGCAATTAACTCTTGCTCATTGGTGTAGGTACTAAGGTATCTTCTTTCTAATGCAAGATGGTGGCTGGAAGAATACAAGTTTGATGGCTTCAGATTTGATGGCGTGACATCAATGATGTACACTCACCATGGATTGCAGGTGTCACTTATACTTTATATTTGATTCTGTTATTCTTGAATAGGAGTGTCCTAAAATATGTAGTAAACAACCATGGAAAGAATGTTCTCACTGATATCAGTATCAGTATGTGCATATGCTTTCATATGACAGTCGATTAACTGAATTACTAGTGTTTTAGATGTTAATGTACCTGTTGCATTTATTTGCCACATTGTTTTCAATTTTATTATTCCATCTAAACTCAGATATTTACTTCTCATGTGTTCTATGTAGGTAGCATTTACTGGAAACTACGAAGAGTATTTTGGCTTGGCTACAGATGTAGATGCTGTAGTTTATTTGATGCTGGTTAATGATCTCATTCATGGGCTGTTCCCTGAGGTTCTTACCATTGGTGAAGATGTAAGTTATTTATTCCACCTATGAAATTCAAGAACTTGCATTTGATTGGGTTTTGGATTCTAAGATATCATTAGATAAATTATATAGATAATGAGTGGTTCATGGGGAAGTAATCATGCCTAGAACGTCTCAATTATGTGCCTGGCATACACTTTCCTTTTTTATAGCAATAATGCACTTATCTAGAGTGTTTAGTGCAAGTCTACTGTAAAATAATTTTGGTAAGTTTCTCAAGAATTTCATAGTACCTCATCAGGAGGCAGGGTGGTAAATCAAACTTAAGCTATACGAGTCTTTTATCAGAAAATGTTGGAATGTAGGGGCTTTTGAGTTTCAAGATAATGGATAAAGTCATAGGAGTATGATTGAATCATCAGTGCAAACAGTAATGAATTCATAATATCATTAAATTGTCATTTAGGAATGGTTAAATTCATGCCTTAGAATTTTGTGTATTTGATAAATTTATTATCATGCATCTCTATAGCCTCCAATTTGTGTTTCTTGACATTGATCAGCTTTCAACATTTTGTAAATGAAGATATTAGTAATTTGGTTTGATCTATAGCTTTACTTTGCAACAATTCTTTCTACCTATGAAGCTATGTCAAGCAGTCACTTAGAATATACTATATGCACTAGGTTGTAACTAACTTCAACTTTTAAATCCCAGTTCGTGCGAATCTGGAAAAGTGATTTGTAATAGCTTGTGATAATGATATTGTTGGGTATGTTAATTGGATACAGTTGTGGGCTATATGAACTTTTGTTAGCTATGTATATGTACTAAGTATAAAATCATGTGTATGCAGTACTTCCGAGATTGTAATTTTTAATTATTTTCCTCGATTTTTTTTCCAGTTCTTTGTACTTTAAATCTGTTGGATTAGTTAGTGGTTCAATTTTGACAATGATAACTAAAAAACCAGCACAAGGGAAAACAGCAGTGAGAAAAGCATTATAGAAGGATGATTATTTATTATCTAGCAATCAAATGTCAGGTTGATAAGCTAAAATGCTGTGGAATATACTAGCTCATTTATTTTTTTACTGTAATTTTTTTGTTCTACAGGTTAGTGGAATGCCCACATTCTGCATTCCTCTTCAGGATGGAGGTGTGGGATTTGATTACCGTCTGCACATGGCCATTGCTGATAAATGGATTGAGCTTCTCCAGTACGTCTCTCTGACAACTCTTAATGTTGCTTGTATATTTACCCTTTTTTTGTGTGGTGATTTTCAATTAAATCCAGGCTATAAGAAATTCAATTAATTTTTCCGAAAATGTATTGACCTATCTGTCATTGTTATTAAAATAGTAATGTTTTTGTTGAGGATGACTTATAGAAATAAAAGTTCCATATTGAAGGAAAATTCTAAGTGCCTTAATGATCTTTAATTGGACAAGCTTGCTGGAAATACCAAATAATGCTTGCTGCCTATTTTGGCCTTGTTAAGGCCATGTTTTTATATGTCATTGTGCAACTCAGCCATGGAGTATCCATTCATGATCCACAAACACCCAACTTCTCAACGTCTCTGTGTCCAACATGTATCCAACACATGTCTGACACCTTACATGTCCCTTGTTTTTTTCTTCTAAAAATGAATTGAGTGATCACGGGTCCGATACCTTGTACACATTGATGAGCATGATGAAATAACGTAGAGTTCTCGTTTATTTTCATATATTATCATCTCTTGAGCCCTCATATTTAAGAAAAGGCAAATTTAATAATAAAATAAATTATCTAAATTTTTTTGTTTATATATATAAAACTAATGACAAATGGCAACCATCTTCAAACATTCTTTGTTTTTTATTCTAAAATTTTAATGACGTCTTTTTATATGTTTACTATGCATAACTTTTTATGAATTATATTCACTAATAACAAATATATTATTACTATTATTATTGAGCGTATTCTTAACGTGCCTCGTCTTTGATTTTATAAAAACTGCCGTATCCGTGTCCATGCAAGATAAGGATCCATGATAAAAATGTACTCGCTGTCGCACTTGAAGAAAGGATATGATATATATATTGATGAATTGTTACTAGTTCTGGTAGTGATGACATCAGTATGTGTTTATAAAAGACCGTGTTTGCCTTATATTTGTACTGTGTAGGAAACCAGATGAATATTGGCAGATGGGTGATATTGTGCACACTCTTACCAATAGAAGGTGGCTTGAAAAGTGTGTTTCTTATGCTGAAAGTCATGATCAAGCTCTAGTCGGTGACAAGACAATAGCATTCTGGTTGATGGACAAGGTTAAGAAATTTCCTACTGTTTTTGTGAATAATACTAACTATTAAGGACATACATAATTAAAGAGCATTATGCTATAATTTATGATCAGGGTATATACATAATTCTGACAAATGTATGCAATAATAGCCTAAGACTAACTAGTTTATGTAGAAAGTGATATCGCCATTACTTTCTAGTCATGGTACATCAACCAACAGACATAACCTAGATGTTTTTGCACTTAAGTAAATCTTGTCTTTATGAACTGGGCTGGGAGTCAAGGGGTGGGATCCAGTGTTTAAAAAAGCTCACTGAGGCGCACTTGAGGCGCGAGGCGCACTTTGGAGCCTCAAAGTGGTTGAGGCGAGGCGACTTAGGCTAGGCGCACTTGAGGCGCATGAGGCGCACCAGAACATGAGGCGCAACAGAGGCGCGCCTCACTTAATATTATGACCTTATATCTTTGTTTTTCCAAATATAATTTCAAATTTCAAATTATAATGTATTTAATCAGTCCGTTTAATAAAATGACTTTTCAGATTTCAAAATGTCCAATTGTATTGTAAATTGAAATTTCGAAAGCTGAAAAGTCATTTGTGGCTTCCAAAAATCAAAATGTTTAGTGTTTTTTCACTTATATGAAGGTGTCAAACAAGTTAGTTGAAGTGATACACAGAACATCTCTAAAACACTACAAATCTATTGAAATTATTAGTGATGAAGAAGACAACTTAGATGAAGTGATGGTTTTTAGTCTTTTATATTTATCCCACTTATCTATATTATAAACATATTTTGGTAAATTTAATGTTTAAATTTCTAATTTATTTAATAAATTTTAAAAGTGCGCCTCACTTCAAAAAAGCCCGCGCCTCATTGTGCGCCTCGGCTTTAAAGGACTCTATCGCCTCAACTGCGCCTCGCGCCTTTTATAACACTGGCGGGATCCAAGTGACAGTGACCCTTTAGTCAACTATTCATGAGCTTGATTGATGCTAATTTGTGATCTTGTGAAACTGTGCAAGGGAGTTAGTGTTTGTAGCCATTGAAGGGAATGTGTGGTCAAACTCAGGCAGTTTTAGGAAATCACTCTTACCTTTTTCTTTTTCTTGACTGAGCCTGAGATTATAACGTTTGTTAACTAATTACAAAAGTACACACCTTTCTAATTGCCTCCCCCTTTTTCCTGCCGTTTTGTTGTTGTTTGGACTTTGGAGTGGAATGGATGAATGGAAATTGATTAAATTTATTTCTTTTCTAGTGAATACATAAATGACTGTCCCTAGACCCATACTTGATGGAGCATTCGTCACTTTTTTATAAAGTCAATTGGGTTTGCTTTAAAAGAAAAGCAGATGTGGTTTTATAGTACAAGACCTCTTTGATGCGTGCACCTAAGCAAAAACATAATAGTTCTATTTTGCCATCTTGATAGATTGTCTTTAAGATCTTATACATAGTGATAGTTCTATTCATATGTTTCACATGGCTAGAATTGTCTTAATTAAAAGAGTTGTGGGAGACTAGACATTTTGTTAAATTCATGTTCTAATGTCTACCCAATATGCTTATTGCTGGTACTCTGCATTTCCACAGCCAGCAAATTTTAATGTTAACTATAGCAACAATATTCTTATGTCATTGTGCCATTTCTCAGGATATGTATGACTTTATGGCTGTGGACAAACCTTCAACACCAGTAATAGACCGTGGAATCGCATTGCACAAAATGATTAGGCTCATTACCATGGGATTAGGTGGAGAAGGATATTTGAATTTCATGGGAAATGAATTTGGACATCCTGGTAAGGATGGGTTGGCCACCATCAACAAATGTGGGCTTTTGTTATTATTTATCATGATTGAGATGAACTTTCTATTTGTTTTAGTTTTCATGAATACGAGGTCATAACTTATAATTCCTTTGTTACTCTTTTATTCAGAGTGGATTGATTTTCCAAGGGCTGAACAGAAGCTTCCTACTGGTGAAGTAATCCCAGGGAACAATTTCAGTTTTGATAAATGTCGGCGAAGATTTGATCTGGTAAGATCCTTCCATGGCTTATATTTGCATTGATAGTGTCAGTTATTATTTACAAACAGACTTAAAAGAACATGCCTATCATGAGCTTCATTTTTGTTTGGCTGCCATCTTATAGGCTAATTGTGTCTATGAATAGCTTCCACATCTTAAATTTCAAGTAATGATATGCTGTGTACTTTTTATAACTAGTTTGGTTATGCACATTCAGGCGGATGCAGAATATTTAAGATACCACGGACTGCAAGAATTTGATCGAGCAATGCATCATCTAGAGGAAACCTATGGTGTAAGTTTTTCTTCCCAACACATGTTACTTTCAGATATATGCTACGAATGGTTACCCTTTTTAATGAAAATTAATTCATTGATTGATTGTTGATGCAGTTCATGACTTCTGAACACCAATATATATCACGCAAGGATGAAAGTGATCGAGTAATTGTCTTTGAAAGGGGAGATCTGGTTTTTGTCTTTAATTTCCATTGGACCAACAGCTATTCAGATTACCGAGTAGGATGCTTAAAATCAGGAAAGTACAAGGTATGTGTGCTGTCATTGAGCTAAGTATTCTCAGGTTCTCATAATGGGCTTGCTACATATGCTTTTCTTCTTTCTCCTCGCGTCCTTTTAAAATTTACCTTAGAGTTCTGAATTCTGATTGAGATTCAAGTGTTCTTGCTGGCCTGATAGTTCACAATTTACTACACCATGCTTTATATCACCTACCCATGCCCAATATCTAACTAACTTGTAAGGTAGTTATCGGTGGTTGTGGCGTTATTTAAATCGACCTAGAGCCTCACCACTTCATCGGTTCAACTTTATCAATAGACTGGCTATCTCATTCCGCAAAAGATTGCCTCTTCCGTAATCCTAACTGTTACACATTTGGATACCTGTAGTTTAGACCAAAGTTACACTTGCATTTAATCTGATATGTATCTGTATTATAGCATCTAAAGTTCATGCACACACATATTATATTATATGTGGTAGAGGCATTGTTCCCGTACTGACAGGCTTGGTATCAGGTTCTTTAGCTGTATTGTTTGAGGAGTTGGATAGTGTGAACCATCTTTCTAACTATTCCAAACATCCAATATAACTTGTCCCATCTCTATCCTGTAGCGATAACTTTTTCCGTGATTGGTAATCACAACATAATTTGAAAGGTAACTTGTATAGAATATGTGCCAGATTTAGATACATTGCATCGTTGTTGCAATACACACTGACATGCTGGTAAAAGACAATGCAGCTATTATGCAATGGGCCACCTGTCTTTGTCCTTCAGATGCCTTTGCACGACTAGAGCTAGCAATTTGTGTGCACGTGTTGTGCTGAAGGTTGACTGTGTGCTTCACGGTCGAACATGAACACGACATGTTTAACACGGTAACTAAATGGTATTTGTCAAGAACACGACCCAACACAATATGCATGATTGAAACATGTTTGACACAACACTATCTAACACATTTGACACGTTATTAGTATTAATTTACAATTATGCCCTTAAGTGTGCGTGTTGGGTGTGTCGTTCATGTCACGACACGACTAATTAATCGTGCGTGTTTTGGAGGCCCAACATGAACATGATACTATACGTGTTGGGTTCTCCAACACGAACAAGATTACAATTGTTGTAGTTGTAAGCTCAAATATGCTAATTTCGTGTTGTGCGTCGTGTTACAACATGAATATCCCGCTCTATGCAAGATAATGCTTTTCCCTTTCAGATTGTCTTATGCGTGTTTTATTTTATTTTATATTTACTACACTTTGAGTTTGAGATATAAACTGTTTCATTTCCCTTTCAGATTGTTTTGGATTCAGATGACCAATTGTTCGGAGGCTTTAAAAGAATCGATCACAGTGCCGAGTACTTCAGCAAAGTAAGAAACCTCTTTCACCTCCATGCCTAGAAATTTCTTACATGATCTGCCTACTAAATATACGGGAATTAAACTTTCTGCAGAATGGATGGTTTGATGACCGCCCTAATTCCTTCATGGTATACGCGCCTTGTAGAACCGCTGTGGTTTATGCTCTTGTAGAGTAGAGGGTTGAAACTAGCAATACCACCCTTCATGTAAGGGCACCCAACTCGCCGCACTCTCCGACTTCATTATTCGGGCAATGACAACAATAATATTAAACATCTCGCCCAGCGTAGATGTTCAAGATGAATAAGATTATAAGAGAATGTGGTGATGACTGCGAAACTTATGCGGAGCTGAAGAACAGTAAAAATGTTTCATGTAAATTTATGTGGCCACAGAGAACACTAGTAAGATAAATTTTAATGTATAGCATATCCCACGTTGTAATGTGAGCATATTTAGAAGAAATTACACATACAACTTTGTTCGGCTCATTAACAGTGAAACATTTTGGCCACGATTTTTACAGGTACATTGAAAATGAAATTCACAAGTCATTTTATCATTGAAACTTATATAGCAAGACTCTGGTTTGTTCTCACGCACTGACATAGCTAATCTCCGAGGCTGAACCGCGAGGAAGTTGATGCAAAACACTGGTTGGCGATGAACCGGAGGTCGATGACCTTAATGCCTCTGCAAGCGGCCCTCTCATTGAAGAAGTCATTACCTGATTCGATCCCCATCCCGAACCTCCCCAGTTCAGTTGTAGCTCCCCATTGCCCCTTCTGGACCCAGGCTCATCTCCAATACCAGTGGAAAGCTTCAACGACACATCCGAAGAAGCATTTCCAGGCATCGAAATGGAGAGGTTGGTGGCAGAACTCATGGCGCTGGCGTTACTTCCAGCGTCGGTTTCTTGAATTGGTCGCGGCCAGTCGTCGAAGAAATGCCTCAGGACATGCCCATCAGACCTACCATCACCAGAGACTTCATTATGGGAGGTTTTGAGGAAGAGGGCCTTGTTTTCATGATTTGAATGTGAGGAACTGTTATGGGGAACAAAAGAACATGTTAGAAGGCCAACAAAAATGAAGCAAACAATAATGTACACAGGAAGTAGAGAGATTGTGGAACATTAACAAAAGTAATAAAGCATCATTGGTGAATGGCGATTGGTTTAAAAGAAAATTAAAGTTGTGGTTGGGGTCATTTTGTACAGAATCTACTCTTCTTTTAAAGATTTGAAACATGTTTTGCTCAAGCCCTTCCCTTAGAATTTAGGGTCCTACTCCAACCCAACCCAACCCAATCCAATAATACCCCATTAGTATTTTTCTTTTCTCCCTTCCCATCAATACCTCAACTATTTCTATGACTCTATGAGAGGCAAGAGTCATAGCATAAAGTTCATTGAGACTCAGCCAAGACACATTTGAATCTCGTGTTGACATTTCGCACCCACAAATTTATCCTAACGTGTTAAGCTTCTTGACTGCCCGCTTTAAAGTGGAATAATACTTAACTTCCAATTATTCTCAAAATAAAAAAATCAAAACTCTTTTTTATATTAATATTTGAGAAAAAAGATTTCGAGTCATGGATTAATGGATTATTGGCCGAGAGTCTCAGCCAACAAATCATGGCTAATGAGATGATGCAGTTGACATTCATATCCGCACCAATGAATTTGTGAGTATGGAGCGCCCCGCCCGAATACATTTCGTTTGTCTTTTGGCTGAAAATCTCAGTTAATTAATCATAGATGAGATTTCGGGCACTTTTAAATTTTTTCAATTAAATAAACAATTTAGAATAATGACCCACAAATTTTTTTTTAATAAGCGACGTGACAATAAACTTATATAGACCAGTGTTTTTCACTCTCAAGTGGAAGAGTCACCCAATTTAGTGGTTAGTTTCCCCCCCTTAAACTCATAAATTGTTAGTTGTTAGTTGGCCCACCATGTCTTGGTTAATGACCCACAAATCAGAACATAACTTAAGTGTTTGTTCAGCATTACCTCTGGCTGAAGTGAAGGAGATCAATGGAAGGTGATGGCCCGGAAAGGGAAAACTGGTTCCCGCCGGCCACCGCTGCCTGGGCGGCGTTGGCCGTTCCGGTGGTGGTAGGTGTGGGAATTTCCACAGGCTTTCTTGAACGGTTTTTCCCACGGTGCATGTGGCGTTCGCAGTACTTGTGGCCGTTGACCACATCTCTGGAGCACCTCCATTTCTTGCCGTACGTTCTCCGGCACCGGCCCGGCTCCGGATCCATGGCTAGCCTTCCCCAATAACCTGACTGCATCACTTTTTTCCCACAAAACCCATAAATCAATTCCAACTCAGTTCTTGATGGTATAATTTTAATTCAAAGTTTTGTTCAAAGTACCAACATTCTTAGTAATGGCATAGCAAATGAGTAGGTGTATATTAATAATGCAAATATTTGAAGTAGCTAGCTAGATACACCAAGATCAAGATATGGCAATAAATGGAAAGTACAAAATCTTGATCTTGAATCTGAAATGGAAAGAAAAAAACAAATCAAGAAACTGTATTCCAAAAAGAAAAGCTTACAAGTAGGTTGATAATGGTGAAGGGAATAAGGGGTGGCTGAGGAATGGAAAAGGCTTTTCTTGATAGGAAGGAGGAGCTCAGGAGGAACAGGAGCACCAGCAACCATGTACCTGAAAATACAAGACAGGTGGTTCATTTCACTTGGTCTCTCGAGATCAGGTTCGAATCTCGGTGTTTATACGTTTGCTGCTGATAAAAATAACCATGTACCTGAAAATGAGAGCTTGAAGCTCAAGCTCCTGCCACTGACCCAAGCTGAAGTAACTTCCTGTCCCTAATAACAATGCCAAGAAAGAGAGGTTTATATAACCAAGAAACCAGACAAAAACAGTTTCTTTCTTTATGGGTATGTTGAGTTTCTGTCAAAAAAAAGTGTTAACTTACTGGAAAACCTTGGTGTTGTTGCAGTTGAATCTGTGAATGGTGACAGGTTGGTAGAGAGTTTTTGGTGATCATGTACAAACAAAGGAAGAGCAGGAGATGGATGATGATGGTGAAGATGGAGTTTTGGGATCTTGGCAGAGAAGTGTTGGTCTTGTGGCTCTGACTCAAGCACCTGCTTCTTCCATTGCTTCAGGTGGAAGTCCATTGATAGACAGAGAAAATGGAAAGATGTGGTTTTCAAGTTTTTGTTTTTGTTTTTGTTTTATGGTTGGTATTGGGTTTTGGGTTGGTATGTGAAATTTAAGAGATAGATGAGTAGGTTTGTGGGTTTGGGTTTTGGAGTGAAGAGAAAGTTAGAGAAAAGTAAGTGCAGAGACATGTGTAGGGTTGTTTTGGCAGATACTGCTGCATGGAGAGAGAAATTTATAATCTGACATGCAAGCCTGCAAAGTTTGTTTAGAGCCAGTGGAGAAGCTTAGGGCACTTGAGAGAAAAGACTGTCAGACAAGACACTTCACATTTGATTCCTGATTTTTTTTTACTTTATTTAACAATAAATAAGTTAATATTAAAACAGGAACTTGATGATGCATGAAGAGAAAGTGAGAAAAAAAGCAATGATATTATATTAAACTAAACCTTTGTCTTTCTGTCTCACTACTACATTGGGAAACATCAACTTTCAAAGGAGTCATATTCATATATCCTTCATATATATAGCTTAGAGATTGTTTGGCTATTAGAAAATTGTAAGAAACTTTGATAAATGGTTAGTTTCGTTCAGTGTATTAAGGTATTACTATCATTCATGCAATGGAGAGAGAAGAAGTTGGGGGCTAGACTTTAAACTAAGAGATGTCCTTTTTTTTTTTTTAACTATTAGCTAATAGAAATTTGACATGTGTCATGTATTAATTGGATTATTTATTTTATAATAAAAAGTGGATCTCATTTAAGGGTTTATAATTGAGTCTAATAATAGAGTAATTTCTTATTTTAAGTCTTTGCAATGTGGATGCTAGGATCATGACTTCTTGGGCAAAAACTAGACTCCGATAAGGAAACGTTTTTTGGTTGTAATCGAACAAGTATTATTTTTGGGAAACAATATTGTTACCAAACAAGCACTAGGTCATGACTTAGGAGATAAGTTGCTGATTAAAAAAAAGTTTAAAAATAACCTTTTAATATTTTGTCACAACCTTTTTCCATTTGAAGTGGTATGGAGAATTAATAAACACTGTAGAATCAAAGCCAAGTCAGGTACTGCCATTGCAGCTTTTTTATCATTTTCACAGTTTCTAAAATAAAATGTTTTTGTTTTTGGTGTTTTCACTGTTGTGTGGCTTTGCTTCATCATCATCAACATCTAATGGATCTAACATAGGTAACTACAACCTCTCTCATGCCTATTTCCACTACTATACCATTACTCAACTCAACTCTCTCCTCTACATTATTATGTATTTAATTATTTGGAAAAATTACAGATAACATTTCTAAACTAACCATTTTTTGTAATTTACTACATTAAAGTTTGA
>JAYMSZ010002060.1:0-12761 GCA_036897665.1 Pelargonium citronellum
CACGATACCAACAACCATGATTACGTGTCAAAGTGATTCTTTACATAATATTGAGTCTACTTCTCACATGCCGCCAATTCAAATACCAAATGGAGATGGTCTCGTGAAATTTGACTACAAATTAACTCTTGAGAGGGTTTTAGGAGTTCCTAAATTTTGTTTTAATTTAATGTCAGTGAGTAAATTGACTCGTGATTTAAATTGTTCGTTTGTAGGAATACATCAAGTTGAAGGAGAATGAGAATGAGAAGACAAAAGAGAAGGAGAAGTAGATTGTTAAGAATAAGTGATTATTGTTGTTGTTGCACTTTTCATTAATCTGATTTGAGATTGTGATTCATATGATTGGGTTGTAATTGTTGTACAAAATACTTGTAATATTTTTAACTGTTAGCACATATTCAATAGTTTAGAGTCCATTCGATAAGTTAGAGATGTTTTTTTATCTTTAGGTTGGGATCAATTTGAGCCTTAATATTTAAGTTGGTCTATTCTTAATGGTTTTTTTTTTCATCCAAATTAGGTTAGTTTGAATGACCTCCTAACTATTTTGTATTTGTCTTTCACAATATAGCGACAAATAAAATATATTTATTAAAAAAAAAAAACTAGGCTTCTGTTTATTGTAATGGGCCAAGCCCATCATGTCTTAGCACATCAGCGGTTACCCGCTAAACCGCCAGTCACCCGGATAAGAAACAATCCACTAAATATATTTCTTAACAGACAGTTACGGGGCTCTAAATCCTTAATCTTCTTTAAGCAGGGCGGATTAGGTTTAGGTGTCAATGGCAATTAACCCCCGTGAACACCTTGGTAATCATGCGTAAATTCTAGGTATTGCCTACAAACACGTGACAACTAAATTAATATTTCGATGCATTTAATTACTCTAAATTTTTTTTTTGGGTACAATATTTTAGACTCTTTGAACTTGTTTGTATTTTACCCTCGGTCATACACTAACAATATTTTAGAATTGTAACTATGTTACATGTTATAACTTATAATAGGTTATGACTGAAACGTAAGCACTTTGCGCCACACCACCATATCATGTCATCATTTGCTCATCACGGCGTACATCCGCATACTCATGGTTGAAATGCAATGTTTCATGTTTTTTAGATTTAGACAATCTAAAACATTGTCATTTTGGGTCTACTAAAACAAAAGAAAATGAAAAGCACATGATAGAGCTGGACTTCTCTCGTATTTCACAATTTGAGTAGCCTCTCAAGAACCCTAGTTGTTCGATCGATCTCTAACTTGTTCTTTGCGAGTCTGATAAGCGAAACCATAATTTCTTGATAGAAATCAAACCTCCATTTTCGATTAGTGAAACTGTTTGGGATGCGCAAGCAAACAAAGAAGAAATATTTCTGTGTGCATTGTATTTTTTGGGGCTTCATATCTCCAAAACGATGACATTTATTGAGGTCTAAAATAAAACAAAAAACACCATTTTGATGTTGAGAGATAGAAGAGAGATGTGGCCCTGATTGCTTACATGTCAGTCATAACTTGTTATAATAGGTAACATGAATGTAATTCTAAAATATTGCTAGTACATGATTGAAAACAATATAAAAAATGGAACTGAGGACCAACTCTAAAATATAAGGGGTTTAGAACTGTTTAACCAATGATAATACGACATGATGACATGGCGATGAATGCTTATTTGTCAGTCATATCCCGTTATAACAGGTAATATAGATGTTGCTAGTACAAGGTAAAAAACAATAAATAAATGAAAAAAAAACAGGACTAATGACCAACTCTAAAATGTAAACAAGTGCAAAGGATTTAGAACCATCTAATTATTTATTCTTTAATTTGCGTAAGTTAATATTAACCAAAAAATACATTATCTCTCATCATGTGCAAGAAATGTGCACCTAATTATAATCAATCATATATTCAAATGAATAAATGAGCACATTTCTCTCACGTGAAGAGATAGACTTACTTTTCCGTTAATTTTAACTTATGAAAATTAAAAAATAAACTATAGAATAGTCAAATGCCCTGAAATATTAATTTGGTAATCATGTGTTGTGAGTAATACCACATTGAGGTTTTGCATAACTATCTTCTTCTTTTAATACTCTCTCCGTCCCAAAATGAGTGTTATGTTTTTATTTTTTGCAAAAATTAAGAATTACCAAATAATTTAATGTGTTTTCAATATTACCCTCACTTTTCCCCCTACACCCCATGTGCAGTTCAAATCTGTCCATGTGCAGTTCATAAGTGATAAAAGGATAATATGAGAAAAACAATAATATAATAACCTAAAAATAGAAACAGGACACTCATTTTGGGACTAAAAATTTAAACAAACAGGATACTTATTTTGAGACAGAAGGAGTACAAAAAGCCATAACTTCATTAACATAAACAAATGATATTTGGTACGTGTCTTTTACCTGAATACTTTGTATTTTAGACAACTATAGGTGGATACTAAATCATTGAATCGTAAAATCAAAGTTAAAAAATAAGACAGTTTGTATTCACAAACATTCCATACTTAATATCAGAAATATTTCGTGGTGAATAATAAATTGTTTCATGCATAGCATTGAAATATTTTATAGATTCTAAGCTTTTAATCATGAACTCTTCCTCATGTAAACTCGTGTTTTAGTGTTACCAAACTCAAGCTATTACAATCTGTCAGTCTTGTTTCAAAAACAAGGCAAGTCTTTATATGCAGATGTGATCGAATATTTGAAAAAATAAACAAAAACAGTGAAATGATGAACAAGAAGGGAAAATAATATTAGAATTTAAGGGAAGAAAAAATAAAACAAGAATAGTTGCGGTCGGACAATGAACAATAGACAAACCCGACATCGAAAGAAAATGATGTGAAATCCAGAATGACAAAATTGAAAGCCTCAACAACTGAATATAGACACAAATGATAAATCACACAGACAGAGGTCACCAAAACTATATTTCCACGCTACTGTCATATCTCATACTGACCCCCCACAGCTTGCTTTCCTTCCCCAATTAACACCACGAGGAATACAGAATTTCAACAAGCTTCGTTCCAAGAATTGTACCTGTCCAGTCTTCACAGAAATACAGCCCCCACACGAGCTTCTGGTAGTAAAAGCATAGCTACATTATTGCACATGCACAACTTCTTACGTTTCCATTCTCAAATTCGTCGTCCGATCCATCTATTTCACTGCCATCACATTAAGTGCCCATCAGCAACACAATTATGGCGACCAGGATAATTTATAAAGATATGTTTAAACAAAAGCAGAAAGAACAAAAATATGAACAATTTCATGCATATTTGTGTCGTGGAGGAAAGAATACGATTCTTCTTACAACACCAGGCAGGTGTGCTTGTGTATATTGTGAAATCAATACTAAGATATATTGTGAGCCTTATTGGTAGGGTTTGACTTGCACCTATATAGGTAGCTCATTCTTTTTATATATTATCAATGTGGGACTTTTTATCACACCACTTCCATCATATATGAGGAGATTTTTCTAGTTTTATAATTAGCAGAGGTGAGCTTAATCAAGTAAGCTGAACATAACTTAATAGAACAATAGGAAAGCGCTAACAGGAAGACACTGTTTTGCATATAAACTAGTTATGTAGAATGGATGACAATTACAATGGAGCATTGTAGGACAAATAATCATATAGAGATATATTAAGAGGTACCAATTAAGTCACAAAAACTGACATGGAAGGATCTGATAACTATATTGATATATAAAAGACACAGTTTCGCCAGTGATTTTAAGCCAACAAATAGTAATCACATTAATTCATCCTATCAACCATTTATTTAGTTTTATATCAAGATCGCAAGTGTTCTTCCCCTGCATTCTACATCACTAGCTTTTCTCAATAATCAAGTTCTGCTGAGAAAAACAAGATATAATACCCAAGTTGGAATACAGAACTTGGGAAAATCTCAACGTAACATCACAGAATCATATATATACCACCTATGGTCTTCAAGATCTTAATAACTAAATTTCTTTAATCCTACTTCATGTAGAGCACAAATCATCCTGTGGAACTACATTCAATGAGTTTTTTTAGCTATATATATAATAAAAAATTAAACCCGATATTTTGCAACTGCCAAGCGGCAGCACCCTCATTAGTTTCATGTCATGTTGACACTGATACTCATAAATAAAATAAACTGAAGGATCCAGATAAGGCAGCTGTCAAGTCACTAGTGCCAATAAGCTTAAAACAGAATAACCTACAAATAGCGTACAGAAGCAATAACACCAATGATATACTGAAGCTCCAACAAGAATTCAAAATAAGCATTTGCCCAAGAAGACTTAAACATTAAAAATGAAAATAAAGGGTTTAAAATAAATAAACTGGAGAATGGTTAGTTAGCTAAGCAGGAGATCAAGCCCTCTTTCCACTAGGTTACTTGAACGGATGACCCAACTGTATAAATCATTGTAGAATGATGGTATCAAAATATATGTTTACCATTCACTGATAGAAAGTGAAATTTGATGTTCCATATTCTCTATAAATGCTTTAGAGATATAACTATCATGCCTCTCTTCAAAAACAATAAATCCATCTTATTTCCAGCATTCCCTGGTCATCATAGCACGTTCATCATGAAACACATCCCCTCAATTTTCTACTACCGGTGTTTTACTGAGTCACTAGTCTCTTTCTTATGAGAAACTTCTTCCTGGTATCCCTCACACTAGCTGCAAACCTATGTAAATCCATCTTATTTCCAGCATTCCCTGGTCATCATAGCACATTCATCATGAAACAGATCCACTCAATTTTCTACTACCAGTGTTCTGAGTAACTAGTCTCTTAATTATGAGAAACTTCTTCCCGGTATTCCTCACACTAGCTGCAAACCTATATAGATCACCTGTCTTTAGGGCAAGCATTGTAAATACAAAACCCTAGTACTTATGGCAGACAATTGAAAATTCATCCACTAACTGTTTGATAGTTCAATCTTGCGAAAACAAAGTAGGCTGACTTTTGATTTGAGAATCTATAAGTACAAGTATTCCATATAAAGTTGGGGTTTGAGTACTCAAATTGAATTGAATGCTAGTTTTCTTTTCTCATGTGATCAGCATATAATATTAGCTCCACTGTTTTGTTTCATACAATAAACATATTATATCATGAATTAAGAATCAGAAAAGACCAAAACCCTCATCATGGCTTCGATTAGACAATGTTCCTTCAATTTCAGAGGTGTGAAGGGACCCTTCTAAAGGGCAAAAAAATTCAAACATTTAGCTAACTTGGGACATCAGCACAAGTCATTCCTTTCTCGCAACTTAGATTGACCAAATAATTCTGAAGGTTTCAATAACTTTATTGCACTAACTGATCGAAAGCTTCCTCGACTGCTGAGGAAAAAGTATGCACTTCGTTATATTATTTCCTTTGAAAGACATTTGAGTTGTTTTTTACCATTCTAATCTAAGCTTGACAAAAGTATCAACTTTGTCCTTACACCTCTAACTGAAATAATCATATACTTTAACTTGTTCACTATTTTTTTTTTAATCCAAACTTCCAAATCCAGTCGACAATAGGTAACCTATCTCATGAAGGTGGCACGACCACATCAAGTAGCTGCACAAAGTAAATGCACCCCACTTGTCTAAGTATCTACTCAGGTAAGAGGTTCACTATCCCCATGAAACCTATTTATGTGCTTTGCCTAACCTGATATGTAATCTAGAAATCAGAAAATGAAATCTAATCAACTGTTAAAGTAGAAGAGAAGAACTTCAAATCACACCCTTCACAACTTGAGTTCCATTTAGCTCCCCAACTAAACATAACCCAACTCACAAGAGTCCTCTTCCGCCGAAAAACCACTGAAGTGCTGCCACAGTTGTCCATAAAGTAGCAGGTTTCACCTCTCATCAATTAAAGTACTAACAACTCTCTCCTTTGTTCAAACAAATCTCTTTTAAAGCAATATGGTTTCAATACTTCTACAAGTCATTCCAACTTAAATAAAAGAACCTTACAATGAAAAATTGCACAAGTGAACTAGTCATAGGGTCACTGATAATTAAAGGATAATAACATTTGTACTTCTAACACACACAAAAGAATAACCAACAATATAGTGCATGTCTGTAATAGTTTGTAATTTTCCATTTGAAAACAAAATTTTCATTACCTGGGCTCAAATTCCCTGATCTCAACAAGCTCACTCCCACATGTATCTGTCCACTGCACTTTTCTCCTTTCTGTATGCCCAGCGATATCACAACCATTTATATCCAATGCCTCGCTTTCATTAGCATCCTCAACAGGAGCTGGAACACTATGTGAAGGCTTCTTTAAGCTACTCCTCAGAGAAATCTTTCTAGCATTATCATTGCTTTCAACACAAGTGGTATGATCCTTGTCATTATCAGAAACAGGAGCTTCTGGCAACACATCCTGCTGTTGAACAGGGCCAACTTTAAGAGGGGATGGAGTTTCAAGCCCTGCGGAAGCGCGACCAAAGCAGACGAAGGAAGCGCACCCGCGGGAGAGGCGGGTCTTCAAGGAAGCCAGCTGGAGGTCAGGGTCAGATTCTTCGTCCACCAACTGGTACTGATTCCACGGCGAAACTCTCATGGGTTTATCCTCTTTCTTCTGACCCAAAAGAAGAAGGGTAAGTCCCTTGCTATACCCAGAAGCTGAAGATGAGAAGAACCCTCCTCCTTCTACTGCAATTAACATCAGTTATGCTCATCTGGGAACCAAGGATATGATTTCTATAGGACACCGCTTCTTCTTCTGATAACCAAAACCACCTGCAATTCAGAACCGTTGACTCGCAATTAGATTGGCAATCAAATTATCAGCAAGCGTACCATTGTGAGACATCTAGTTTGGTATTTATTTTTAGGGAATAGCTACTTGAAATTTTGTTAAAACTTCTATCCTAAGTATAAATATAGTTTAAGATATAAACCATTAAGGCATCCAATAAGGAAGCTCGCATAATCAAATATTTCAACATATTAGTTCCCAATTTTCATAGACTAACCCAAAATTATCAAACTAGGAACAAAACTCAATCATGATCAAAAGGGAAAAAAAATACCAAATTGGGAAATTTTAGCACAAAAGCAAATCATTAAGATGATGGTTAAAAATGCAAGGCAGAATGATAAAGCAACAGCTGATAATTTCCAGAGTAAAGTTCCAATAAGCAATAATTCAAACAACTCCATTCACTGCAGCACTTACAGTAAAAATTGGTAACATCAGCAGCAAAAAATCTTCATCTCGTAATTAGAAGTTGAGATCTACTTACTTGAAAGCAACAAAACTAAATATCTTCTACAATGCTCCACTTTCGCGACGCAAATCCCGGAAAATTGCACAGAAAATGCAAGAAACTGAGAGAACGATCCCAGATTTTCAATCGATTCAACACCGGATAAACACTCAAAACACCTACTGTAGCCAGCTAAAACAAGCTGAAACAGCACCAAAAAAAAAGAAAAAAAAAGTTCGATAAAATACACATATATAGAAGATTGAGTACTGTAATTTGTGATGAACCGATAAAGAAAGAGATAAGGGAAGAGCGTATCACCTGGTGTGGAGTCGCAGATCTGACAGGGATCTTCCCCGGCGGGTCAGTGGTCAGTGGCGGCGCGTGAGATCGGCGAGTGAGGCATCTCCGATCCAAGAAATGGAGAGGAAAAAGATATTTGAAAAAATATACATATAAATAATAAATGTAAATCTAATTTGTTTTGTGAGTGAAAGTATTTAAAAGAGGAGAGAGGATAATGACACCAAGGCGCATGATAGTGATGGCCCCCTTGTTTGATTGCGTTTCTCTCTTACTTTTGGGAAAGTTCAGTGCTAATGCGCTCATATTAATACATTACATTGGAGTTTTGAGTTGTTGTGTCACATTTTTTTTTTTTTTTTGTAGCCCCAAATTTAAACTTTGACATGTATTGAATTTGTTGGAATGTTGGTTTATCACTTTGCTTAGTTAATGATAATTGGTGATGTATGATTTGCGAGAGACAAGAATTTTCTTTATATAACGACACGCAGTGTATTTTTTGTCAAGTCGAATTAAATGGGAGGACTATAGGTAGAACGTACGTAAAATAGATAGTCATTCAGTGTATGTTTTCTCACATTTATATTTTAAATCGGTTTTGGGTTTGTGTTATTTCAAATGGTTTAGACAATTCAAGCGTTGAATATGATAAGTATCGACTTAAGTATGAGAGGTAAGCTCAAAGTGAAGAAAGGGTCATGAATGGAGCACATACGACTTGTCGGGGAGGGAGAGAACACAACAATTGCCAATTGCTATGAATATCTAGCTTGCATGAGACAAATTTGTGCAAACATACACACAGTGTGTCACTTATGAAACGCTGTGCGTGAGAGATTGCTTAGCTAGGAGACATGACGCTAACAAACATGTAGTGTATGTCGTTGTGTGCCGAACTCATTAATGAAGACTAACTTTGTTAATTTGTTATCATTTTAAGCAATTATGTAAAAGTCACCGTGAGATCATTTTCCTAAGAAGGGTCTTAATTTATTACTATTCAGTTTTACATATTTTACAATTTAGGTAGGAAAAAGCGAAAGACTTTAATTTTCTTAAAAATCACCTAGAGATCCAAAGCCAAAAGAAGAGGAAGAAAATTTTCTATAAATTTTTATTATCTTTTCTTCTACTTTCTAGTGAATCTTTGTGAATCTTATTTCAATTGTTTTTAATAAAAATTTATTTAATTTTTATTTGACAATAATGTATACCTCGATTTCTATTGTGCTGAAGATTTGATCAACATGTGAATTTTTACTATTATTCAATTCTTTATCTTAATTGTTCAATTGCCTTAAATCTTGAGTTAGGGTTGAATTGATCACTCAATAACTCAATTGTTGAATATCTTTGTGCAAATTGAACCATATAAATGATATTTGAATACAAAAGAATGATGGTCAAATAAATAAGATATTTAGGGATAGATTTAATTAATTTCGTACAAGGATAGGAATATAAACTTGAGACTCTCCTACCTTCTAAAACAATAGCGTTCGTTTAACATTTTTTATTTGAAATCCTGGGAAAGTAAGACATATTGAGTATTTTAAATTTGTAATTATTGCGTTCGTTTAATTTTTTTAGGAGGGTATATTTGGGGTTAAAAAAATATTCTCTTTCCTCAAATGAGTTAAATAATTCCAAATTTTAAGGAATTGAAATAACACATCTATCATGTTATTTCAATTCCTTAAAATTTTGATTTATTTAACTCATGGGAAAGAGGGTTTAACTATTTTAATTAAGTTAAAAACTCAATTAAACGAACGCTACCTAACTAAAATGCATCTCATTAATATTTAATTAATTGTAAATGGGCATGTAATATTTTGTGGTTTTACCAACTTCATCTCAAAATGAGTGTCTTGATTTTATTTTTTGTTGAATTCTTGTCATATTTTTTAGTAAGTTAGTTATATATTAATTCTCAATAATTTTTATAGCGAATTAGTTAGTATCTCTTAACACATGATTACGAGGATGTAAGAGTAAATGTATCATACTTACTAACATATTCTTGATATTTTTCAAAATAAAAAGGACACTCATTTTAAGACAGAGAGTAATTATGATTCGTTGGAAATAGATCTTATGCAATTTGAAAAATACATTAGTGAAATTACATAGAGAAATTTAATAAACATTGATTAATCACATGTTAATTAAATTGAGGGGAAAGTGGAAATAATCCTAACAATCCTTACAAACTTGTCACATAATGCACATGATTGCAAAACTTTTGTTTTTGAAACAAATGACAATCAAACTTTTTCAAATTCATTCTATCAGTTAAATTTGAAATGAAAAAATCATTCTCTCATTACATGCACTACATGTAAATTCTTATTTTATTATAATTCTTCAATTACCTTTCCTATTTCTACCACTTTGTATCATTTGATTATTTTGGAAAACATTTGAAGTCTCTTTTAAGAATTATAATTTAAGAATTATAATAAAATAATAAGAAACATGCATTGCATGTGATGAAAAATGACTTTTACAATTAGATTTAACTTATGAAACAGGTTTCAATTTTTTTTTTACGGTCATCTGTTTTGGAAAAATAAGTGTCAAGTTCACAATGACCTCGTCAATTTGATAATCTAAATCATGGCAGAATTTCAAATCTGCCGCTAAAGCACAAAAATATGCACAATTGCTGGTACCTGATCCAAAATGGGCGCTAAAAAAAAAGAGAAGGCGGCCCGTGCTATCCCTTAATTCACCACACCCTTCCGACAGCCCCCCACGAGAGTAACCATTAGCATGAAGCAAAAGTTTCTTCAACATAGGACACTCCTAAGAGATCTATCAATTAGATCTAAAACACATAACATAAGTGGAAAGACCAAAAGTAGAAATAAGCTCCACTTCAATCACGAAGATAACATGCTTGATAAACATCAAAAGGAAAAATAATTCGTGGCGAATCAGGCTAACTTGAGATGCCACACTTCAATGAAAAGTTATCTGATTGTAAGCCTTTCATATCTCCCAAGAATCAAAGTAAAAAAAAAAAAACATTTCAAAAGAACCCCAAAATAGACTTCAAACAAAAACATAACCACCATCTCATCAAGCATTTCAATAAGAGGAGTCAGTGATACCTAAGAGAGGACCAAAACTGGACAATAAAACACTTGCCTAGGAGTTTGCTAAAAAGATATGATCAAATTCTTCTGAAGGAGAAACACCAAAGCAAACTATTGGGGCAGACGGTTTAAAGGGCTTGATCTTCTTAATGTCTCATATTCGAGACTTCTTTCATGTGTTGTTGTTATTTTTTATATATATAAAATAGATATAATAAGAAAAAGCCAAGATGGCGAACAATCGATTCCATCGGAGGCACCCCATGAAAGAGTTTCCAAACAAAGAAATAAATTCTAGATGGGGGACAATACGAAATCAAACTCGATTCCACCAACGAAATAACAAACCACGCTATCTGGAGTACTCTTAAAAGGCTCTAGAGGAGAAGAATCCAGAAGGGGAGTTCTGAAAGACCAACCTTTATGAGGAAACAACTGGAGGAATAGGTAAAAGATAAACCAACTGAAGATCTCCATGGGAAGCTAACAAGCATAGAAAGATTAAAGCCAAAAATCTTGAACACTAAAGTCAAGGCTTGGAATTATTGGATGCTCACACCAACGATCGAAATCAAAACTAATAAATCACCCCATAAGTTGGACCCTTATGCCCCAAAAGCATAGATCAACTCTCCACCAAGGAAGTTCATTAGACATGCCCTCGAAGGAACCAATTAACTCACAGCATGATATTGTTCGACCTTCTTGTTTCCTAAAGGCATGAGTAAGTTATCTCAGACGTTTCGATCAACATACATCACGAAAGCATGTGTCAACGTTTGTAAGGAGGGAACTGCCATGTAGGATGCTTGATGTTTCATAAAATTATATTGTTGTCTCCTTAAAGGAGCTAAGACCCAATTTGGCTCCTTAAAATAGCCAAATCTTGTAGGAGCAAAATGACTCAAGTGGAAATTGCTTGCTTCGTTAAGGAGCTAAACTGGATGGGTAAAAGACTATATTGCTCTTACCTTGAAAAGAAGGATAAGGAGAATTGAGCCAGACTAAACATAAATGAATGAATGAATCTCAAATCGAACTCCAAACTTAACTCTGAAATTAACCCTCAAATGAACCCTAAAATGAAAAACAAAACCAGATCTCACTGATCATTGTGAGGGAGCCACATGCATAACTATCGATCACTAGAAGAGTGCATGACGGCAACATGGCTAAGGCTTCAAGCGAGAGCGGAGTAGTTTGGAGGCTGCATGACGGCGACGTGGTTGCGGCTTCAAGCGAGTACGGTGGCATAAAAGGCTTGAGGATGGAGGTTGCTTGAGAGAGTCCTTGAGGCTAGAGTATGAAGTTTGGTGGTTGGGAAAGTCCTTGAAACTTGAGAAGATGGAGGCTGGTGGTTGAGAGAGTCCTTGAGGATTAAGGATGGAGGCTACTGCTGTGAAGACCCTCACCTCCAAGAGGACATCAGCGGCGATGCTCACTATGGTCACTCGAGATCATGACATGCATCAAGACTAAAATCGGACATGACCTTACTATATGAAATGCAAACATTATGTACAAAATCAAATAAGAGACAATCTCACCCTAACAATATGAAAAGTGTACCAAACTACATTGTCTCAGACAAACCAAAATGCTTATCATGCAAACGATTGACAAAAAGTGATATCTTAATGAATTAAACCTTATACAACTCATAATTCCTCACTGGCTAAAATAATAACAGTCAAGAGGCTTTTCGCGAGCCAAAAATGCACACTCACGTTTACCAAAAATAAATAAGTAAAATATGTATGATCATGAATATGTCTACAATATGAAAAAAAGTGAGACGCAACGGAGCTCCTATACCAAGACGAAGACATCCCACCTCCACGTAACCAAGCACCTCTATTGCAAAGCAAGCGACACAAAGTACTACTCATAAATCTGTTTTCAAACCACGAGAAATAGTGAATACCAAAATTTATACGCATCTTAAAATAATTTTGTACATATACGTCTTATTTATAATTCTAATAGTGTAATGCAATTTAAAACGTTGAAACCATCCAAATTTAATAATTCAACGCTCAAAGCGTCAAATAATATATATATA
>JAYMSZ010002061.1:0-12761 GCA_036897665.1 Pelargonium citronellum
GTTTTTTGTAACCTATAAGGTATGAAGAGTCTCTCAATGAGAGGGCTAGAAATGATAAAGTTGGTGAGGTGGCAACCCCTAATGCATCCTCACCAACTTTAACATACATAGTATGGATTTGTTTGGTTATAAACTTCTAATCAACTCATCAAACATTTAAGGCTCATACATAGTATGGATTTGTTTGGTTATAAATTTCTAATCAACTCATCAAACATTTAAGGCTCATAATGGCTAATGTATTTCAATCCGCATTTTGAGATATTGGAGTAAATTAAATTAGGCACACATACATCAGTTATACATGTAATAGATTTTGTTTGCGGATCGTGTCGTATCAAAATTTTAGTATTTTGTCAAATTGGTCAACATAAACCCAACTTATTTATGATCGGATCAACACAATATGATACAATTTTTAGACACATTAGTCCACATACACTCAACCAAAGTTAACCTATACTCACTTGAATTTGTGTCATGTCAAGGCAAAAGAAGTTCAAATTTGTGTCATGTTAAGAAAAAAGAAGGTTCAAATGTTGTTTATTTGTAAATGTATTTGAATTTGTTTCACTGTGGTTATTGATGTTATAATTCCATTCCACAGTTGGTTTTGTCAAGTCTTTAGTTCAATAAATCAAATTTATAATTTGTAATAATATATTGATCACAATATTACTTTTAACTCAATCATTGTAGCTTTATGCATGCCAGAAAGTTTCTTTTTTTGTTTTTTGAAATCTCTAGAAATGTGAGTTTTTGTCCGTCAGAACATTTGAAATTTTGAAGGTATCGGCACCTGTGACTTTGAATCATCAAACTTTCCGGAAACTAATTCTTTTAGATTTAAGTGTGTCACAACACAATTAACTAATCGTGTGCGTGTGTTTTGAAGATCCAACATGAACACACCACACAATCATTATGCGTGTTGGATTCTCCAACACGAACACGACATACACAACATATCTGTTCCCTTGTAGACACAAATTGCCACCCCTAGATTCAGTGTCCTCTGTGTCTGTAGCATGAATATACAGACTACAAGTTCTTTTCCAGGATTGGTTGAACCAATTCAAATGACTTGTTTCCATTAGCCCATAACAATTCTAAATAACACAATCAATTACAGTTTCAACTTGGTCAAACTATTCACTATCCCATTGAATCAAATATGTTTCTTCAATATTTACACAGGTGTGTAATAGACTGCCACCAACAATCCTTGATATCAGTATAAACAGTTCATATCTTCTTTACCATTATCAAATTAACCTCGCCTTTGCACTATCCTATATACTGAAGAATATCAGCCGCACCTTGAGAGATCCAGTCCACAGTTGTGCGGAAAAAAAGCTCCCAGAACCAGAGATCCAATGCCAGAACTGAAGAAACGATAAGCAAACCTGTAGTCTGGTAGCGGTTCAACGGCCATCCTGATACTTCAGCCATTGTCCTTAAAAATGGAAAGGAACTGCTGTCTGGTTCTTGGTTCCTTATTGACCAAGCTGTTACCCATTGGATCTCGGAAGGGACTAAGTCAAACTCTTCTCGCAACCGCCTCCCCAGGTCGGCCATGTGGCCGCCTCCATACAGTATGGCGATCTTATTGTGTCCCTCTTCAATTGATCTTCTAAGTGCTTCTGTTGCAGCTCTGTTCCTCTCACCAATGATCACAGATTTCTCCTCCACATCAGCAGTCACTTGCGAGAACCTTCACACAAAAAACACCACTTTACATTAGCTACCTAATTCGCAAGAGTTTCCATGGAGGACCATTGCATCAAATATAAAACAAACTAAAAAGGTCGGTCCAGTGCACAAGGCTACCACTATTGTGGGATTCGGGAATGATCATTTTTACCTCAAGGTCACAACTTAAAAGGTAGTAACGCTTACTGTTGCACTAAGGCTCGCCCTCAAATATAAAACAAACTGGACATTTGAATTCTACTGAAAAGAAAATATTCCTGGGTGAGACAATAGTTATAGAATCATGACTGAATATGCGCTTTCAGATATGTATTTCCAAATTAAAGTGGTTCTCGCAATAAGGTAACTAGTTGCAGAATCCTGGGAGGCCACCAAAAGATTGACCAGTTAATGAAGTCGGTATGGGTATTGAGTTCCCGAAAAATTGATATGCTCAGAACTTGATCATTAAAAATTTGCTTCACTTCCCGAAGCAAGTGAGACTCAGGAGAAAATAGCATACACTTACTCAGATGTAAGTTGCCTTGCAAGGAAGACTTTCATTGCACCAGGAAAGTCGAACCTAAATAGAGCTTCGAATTCTGGAGATTCTGATGCTTGGTTCCCCACATCCGCACAAACACCACTAATGATGAGAAGGCCTACAAGTGGCATAGGAAGCACACGAGAAGCCCATAGAAGCTTAGATCTCCAAGGATCAAGGTCTTCTGGAACGGATGCAGACTGCACTATAGCTTTTGTAGATTTAAGAGTCATATCTCTTGCAAATGTGAAGAAGTTCTCGCCCTTTTCAATCTGAAAGAATGACCAAGAACATCAAATCTTGAAATTAGATAGTATAAAATTATAAATACAGCACTATCCCGAACATAGATGCCGCAGAAAGATTCATTTATAGCAAGAGGACAGAACTCAAGTATCCACTGACAGGCAAAAACAAGAGTGAGAGAATACACACAAGTATTTGAGTTGCTCAATGAACTTTACAAGCTCCTTTATCGGGTAAGGAAAAAAAACTGGTTTCAACATCCCCCAGCTTAATGATAAAAGCACAATGAGTCAAAGTAACGGGACAGATACCGATCATAGCTAAAAGTATGCAAAAATGTCAATCCCATAATTAAAGCCCCAGTCAGTACAAAAGCTAAGCATATCTTACCGGGTAGCTAACTAAAAGACTTGGGACCAGAAATGAAATGGTGACTTCTACAAAACTATCAAGCAGTTTTGAGCCTCCAAATCAAATTAATCACTTGTTACAATATTCTATGCAGAGGGTCCATAAGAAAAAAACCTGAAGTAATTCAAAAGTCTCAAAATCAAGATCGGCATGCTCCCAATTAGCACCATCATAGTCAAGACAGTCTAGCTGAAAGTCGAGCATAAGAACCCGAGCCATCTGCCGCTGGATGCACCCCAAAATATTAAACCCACGTGAGCGTGAACTTTTAAGCCTTCTGATTGCAGCAGGCTTTCTCCTATTCTCTAAACTCTCCCTACTAGCCACCATCTCATAAAGAACACAATCATATGGTTCAAGTTCCTTCTGGAGGGTTTCAAAGTACCTGCATGCAGGATTTTGAACAACTCAGAGAAGTTAAACTTGAGTGAGTAAATGGCCGTTTATGTGTCACAAAAAGACAATCTTTTGAGAGTAATGTCCAGAGAGCAGATTTGAGTTATATGTCTTAAGCAACTATAGTCAGAGGTCCAATACAAATGAAACAATAATAAAAGACGCGAACATATTTAATAGTGACCATACTTTATAGGAACACAATGTACAAGTTTAGATTTAAATCGTATCAAATACTGCTTTGTCAATTTTCGTCAGCCAACAACTCTGATTTCTTGTAAGTTGTAACATGTATGCAGCAATATATTATTACTCCATTCAAGCAAACCTCAGACCCTTCCCAAATTCTTGGACAATCCTCAACCCTTTAAATTTCTGTACAAATTGAACACTGATTTTAATCCTAAGAAGAAAAAATAAAAGGCCATCCCCAAACCACCACACGCGTCTCCACCCACTAGTTAAACACAAATTCAATAAACCATAACCAATGCCACAAGATTCTAAACAATTTGATAAGTGAATTGACACAAAAAAATTCATCATCTACCCAAATTGGAAGCCAACTTACTCTTTGTCTGCAATGTGAATTGTGGAAACCAAATCAACCTGCAAATCCAGAAACAAAAAAAAAAAAAAAAAAGTTATTAAGATACTAAAAATCCAATCTTTTAGGGAAACCAAACAAACCCAGATAGAGCAGATAGTACCTGAAAAAAGGGTTGAAGCAGAGACCACGGAAACCGCTTCTTGTAGCTGACAACAGAGGTCTGCAAATCGCCGCAGCCTCGATCGGACCCTCTCCTGAACCTCACGAAATCTGCAATTGAATTGGTCTGAAACTGCTCGCCGGAGCCATTTTCAATTGCTTGGCCCGAAGCAGAGCCAAGGACCTTCAAATAGGGGAATTTTGAGCTCCGTTTCGAGGGCTTCAAGGAATTGAGTCTCAGAGAAGCTGTTGTGGAAGATGGAGGGTCTATGATGGAATTTGAAGAAAATGACGATGTGGGTCTCAGAATTGACAGTGAGCTTGACACCATTGTTGCTCCTATCTGTCTCTCTAAGCAGAGAGAAGATATTTGATTTCTGGGACACCAGAAATTTGTGAGCTTTGCTTTTCTGTGACAAATCTGATTCTGGTTATTGCTATTGCGGTTCGTTAACTATGTACACCACTCACATCTCATATCATGATTTTTAGTAAGTTATTTATGTATTTTCATTTTTCAGGTTTTTTTTCCTACCAGATATTTTCATATAAGTGTTGTTATTTTATTTTTTATGAATTTTGCTTGCACGCAGAGTATATAGACAGTGTGAGTGAGAAAAACTTTTGCGTTTGATACCTGCTCAACACACCCTTAGAGAGAGAAATAAATTTTAGACTTACATTCGAATGGTGATTAGTTCGCGTGTAGTAAAACGGTTTAAAGGTGTTAATCGCAAGTTTTGGGACCTGCTTAAAAACCACATAGTTTAGACCGAAAAGAGTACACAATTCACTTGCACGTAAAGTATATAGACTGTGTGAGTGAGAAAAGCTTTTGCGCTTGATACTTGCTCAGCACATCCTTGGAGAGATGAATGAACTTTAATTGTGACTTACTCTCGAACGGTAATTAGTTCGCGTGTGGTAAAACAATTTAAAGGTGTTAACCGCGAATTTTGAGACCTGCTTAAAAACAACATAGTTTAGACCGAAAAGAGTATACGGTACACAACTTTTACTATATTTGGGAAAATAGGTCATGAATTTTTTTTTTTTTTTCCTACACTTGGTGTATTAGTAGAAAACAAAACCAGTTTGCAATAACTGTTTATTTAGCTCCCACAAACATGTCAACAATGAACAAAACCAGAACCATGCAATGCCAATAACTGGTTATTTAGCTCCTTAAACATTGGAAAATCAAGAAACCACCTATCAATTGCAATCACAGCATCTTAAGTTGGAAGAAGATTTTATTGCTGATACTAATCAAAACAATGAATACAATAAAATTAAAACTTTCTCAATGACAATCAAATACAGGGAAAAAAAAAAGTTCTCCAACAATAAACCCACCTACTTGCAACCCTATTCTCTCTAGCTCTTCAACAATGAAGACGAATGTAGGGAATTGGATTCAAGATTATCCCCACCAGGCTGCCAAAAGAATGATTAAAATCTAGGCCAATCTAACTACGATAAAAGTCGAAGGCCAGCTTCCAAATCCTCCAGGGTGATTGTACGTAGCTCTTCTGGATCTACACAGTCGAAGCTGAGCCTGAGGTCCAAACTCTCTCTAGCATTCACTAACATAGGATCTACTAAACCTCCGTTCATATCCTTGCGCTGCTTTTCTGTTGTTTCACTCAGTATTAGTTTTGCAACTGCCTCAGTGCTGCAGGAAGGATGTAGCTTAAATCCATATAAACAACTGGCCTCTGTTTGATTATCCATTTTGATATGGAGAATCTTGGCTATGTCTTCTGCATTGAAGTCGTTAAACTGAAAAAACTTTGTAACCCTTCTGCTAAAGCCTTCATTGGAAGTAATAACACGCTGCATTGGTTCAGCGTAGCCAGCAAAAATGACTACTATCTTTCCATTGTCCATGACAGACATGATCTCCTCCAAGGCTTCCAACCCATAGTCCTTGTCATCGGACTTCTGCATAGGTATCAGTCTATACGCCTCATCCACAAAAAGAATTCCTCCCTCAGCTTCTTGAATCTGTGTGGCACACATAGCAAATTAGTTTGCTGCAATAAGCGCTGACATTTATTTCATCAAAAAATCGCGTAGAGAGAAAATTTGAGGTAGAAAGCATTTTCAATCCATACCTTCCTCCTAGTCTTTGGACCGGTATGACCAACAAATTCCCCAACTAAATCTGTCCGCTGTACTTCCGTTACCTTGTCAGTAGGTAGGATTCCCACCATATGGAGTAGCCTTCCAAGAATACGAGCTATCATAGTTTTACCTGGTCAGATATTATCACTTACTTTATTAGTCGGCCTAACGAAAGATACAATATCCATAACACTACGATCAAATCAACAAAATATGTTCCAAAAAAATTACTGTGACAAAACCAATGAACCGGTTTACATTCATACATCCCTTGAACTCCTTCAATCGAAAAATAGATCTCTAAGGAGACATTACCGAGGGCTCTTGGAACACAATAAGTACCAAATACAGATAGGGTGACATAACTAAGGGCATAGCACAAGGCCAGATCATAGGATAAATTTAAAAACAAATAGTAACATCAAATGTTCGAGTTCAACATACAAGAAAGAACACTAGCACGCGTTGAGAATTCAAGCACACTACTTACCATGAATGGCAACAAGTCAACAGACTAATACAAACCAGTGCAGATGAATAATTATAAAAATGTACTACATGGTAAAAAAGTAGTTGGTGACTTGGTGTAGTGGTTAGGATCTTGAATCAACTCAAGAGTTTCAAATTGTTTTCCAACACAAATTTGAGTGTATATACTGAATCCAATAATCCATTACCATCACCATGATGCCTCCAAGGATTTCAGTTCAAAAAGAAGGAGAAATAACTTGTCCTTTAACAACTATAACACTCCTTTCATCTTAGAATAAATGTTTCCTATTTGATTTATAGTAAATATTAGGAATAATTTTAGAAGTGTTTCACTTTCCCTCATGTGCCACTATGTGCCTTTCTCGTAAGAAACTCAAGTGGTAATATCCAATTTATCTAGAGGATAATATTGGTGATCCAAGCATAATTTGCTTGTCAAAAAAGGAATGTGGACACTCAAACTGGGACAAACAAATTTAGTATAGTGGATAACTATTTTGGAAGGAGGGAGTATGTCATATTCTAGTTTCACTGTATAATATCCACTATCAATGGAATTTATTTCACTGTGACCCAAGGCTATATGTAATTTTGATCACATTTACCTGTTCCCGGATTACCAAGGAAGGCCATATGAGGAGGGCGTCTACTGCCAACTTTCATCCCGAGGGCTCTGCGCCTCTCATCCAAAAGCATCCCCTTTGCCCATCTCTTTAGCTGTAACTTGAGGTCATTCAGTCCCACAATATTTGCCAGCTCAGTTTCAAGTTCATCCATCTTAGCTTTTGTTTCACCACATGCTTTAAGTGCCCTTTTCTTTCTCTGTTCTTCAAGGTGCCAACTTAACAGCTCGTGCAACTTCTGACTTCCTGGGCCTTGCGACAGGTGATTGGCTGGGGTCTTTTCCTCCTGTAATTCAAAGAACCAGCTATTATCATTCTGATAGTACGCAATTTGAGCAAAAAAGACGTTAAAGTAAATGAAATCAATAATACATTGTCCTTGGCGCTGCAATCAGCATTATACTCCAGCAATGTTTTGACAGTGGCACAGTCATCAGACCGTAGCGAATACCACACGGCAAGGTGCAATGGAGTCATTCCATTCTGTATGAACAACAGAGATAAACAAACTTCAAATCAAAACAGGTATAAAAATCTTATTTTCAATCTCAATTATATACAATGATGATGATTATTATAATGAGACAAGAAAATGCACATTAGCTTTCGCTTCAACAAAAGCACCACGAGCGAGCAGCATCCTTGCAGCTTCATTGCATCCATTCTTTGCTGCCATGTGCAACGGAGTTTCCCCATACTGCAGAGCCCAAAATGTCAACCCACATGAGTCAATTCATAAAATCAACCTCGAAGAATTTTGAATGTTATTGCAGAAGAATACATGGATAATTTGCTCAGTAGTTTGTAGTTTATACTTACCATGTTCTTGGCTTCCAACTCAACTTTCCCTGGTCCTTGCCAATCAAGCATAAACTTAACTATCTCCGCTCGGTTGTAACCAGCAGCCACATGAAGAGGCGTCTGTGCCATCTGCACTTCAAGCAAACAGAAAGGTTTGTGAACAGAAACAAATAAATTGTTTTCTCAAACATGTAATCAATACAACGCATAAATCTATTATTTCCCTTTTCAAGTGTTGCATTAATATGTTATAACTGAGAAATAAAATTTCACACACATTAGACAAATCCACATTGCAAACATTCAAAATCAAGCACAAAGATATCCAACAGCCACTCCACACTATAACCAATAGCTTCAAGCGCTTCTCCGACTATATAAAATGTAGTGGTCCTTTCTACATACTAAAAGTTTGGTTCTTCTCATTCTGTCACAAACACCTAGTACTCTTGTTACTCTCCATAAACATTCATTTCATGAGCCAGTTTAGCAACAGCGAAACAGCCTAGCAATCTGCAGTATAAGGGACAAATGATCTCACCACTGGCTCGTTTAATTGAACTTCAAACAACACCTCATAATCATTTCACTATCTCATCCATCACTCAATGACTATGTGACATGCACTCTTCTACTTTTGCCAATACACACAGATAAGCAAAGCTAACAAAAAATCTACACTTATAATGAATGGACCTGAAAAAACATATGGCAAGTGAAATTGTGCAGAATTAAAGCCTAACACCAATGGAAAAACAAGAAAATTCACAAAATTGTGTATGAAATTCACATCTAGCCCAATTGTGTTCATTGTTCTACTCAAAACAGTAAACCCTACTACACATTACATTCTCAGACAATCAAAGCTTCCCTGATCTCGGAATTGTCGATCCCAATTTCTCAATAAAATGGGATAAGACTAAACACCACCAAAATCATAGCATTCGACGGATCCGAGTTCAGAAAATGGACACTCGACAACCCAGAAGAGAAATCACACTAAACCCCTAAAAATCCAAAATTCAAACAACAACAACCCACAATCAAAATTCAACCTTTAGACAAAAATATCATATGGGTATGCAAGAAATGATGATCTTACAACAGGGTTTGTTTCATTGAGAAGGGAAGGGCTGTCCCGGAGGAATTTCTGGACCCCAAGAAGATCGCCGGACTGAGCGCAGCCATGGATGGTGTTGGGCTTGGCGGATCTTGAACGCTGATGATCCTGAGGCCTCTGCATTTTCTTGTTCTTATCTGAATCGGTAGTAACTTTAGCTTCTTGTGTGTGTCTTCTCTGTCTCTGGCTGTGCAGAGAAGACGCAACAATGGATAGAGGCGGAGACGGAGATAAAGAAACGCGTTTGGCGGCAGGAAGAGAAAAAGGAAGAAGAAACGGAAGTTCCGACACAGCCTCCAACCCAAAACCCAACTGTCTAAATATTGTTTTGTATTTTTTTAGTGCCCACAATTAATGATTGAATAGGAGCTGGCAACACTCATCGACCAGCCATGGCCATGTGGTGTGAGCACTGCATGGTGTATTTGGTGGATGATATCATTATTTATTTCTTGCTTTGAAAGAGAAATACCCATATCACCAATGTTATTGCTATTTGCTAGTTTTGGTATACAACTGAAGTGGCCACTGGCCAGAGCCATATTGTCATTGCATTTTTAGACACACTTTCCCACTAACCCATAAATTGAAGAGAAATGATTGTCATGCATGTTAAATACATGTACCTTAAAATTAAATCGTAGTTGTTTATTACAATTAGCATAAGATGTGACTTACTATTTCACCCAGCTGAAAACCAAATCTGTCCACAAAATATAGATATTATAAACTTTTCATTTATTAGCTGACATGTGTCTTACATGTAAGACAGCTGCATGCGCTAAGTTGTTTCTTAGGTAGCGCTCTTTTAGCAATTTTTATTTGAAATCCTGAGAAAATATGACATATTGAGTATTTTTAAATTGTAATTATTGCGTTCGTTTAATTTTTCAGGAAGGCATATTTGGAATTAAAAATGTATTCTTTTTCTTCAAATGAGTTAAATGATTTCAAATTTTAAGGAATTGAAATAACACATCTACTATGTTATTTCAATTCATTAGAATTTGAATTTATTTAATTCTTAGGAAAGAGAGTTTGACTATTTTAATTAAGTTAAAACTACATTAAACGAATGTCAATTAAAATAATCTCCAATAAAAGAAGAAGATTAAAAAAAGAAATTCAAACATGTGATATATGAGGAGATTCGTCGGTATGAAGTTCTTAGGGAATGGTATGTATTCTTCCATGAAATGAATTATTTACGTATTTTAGGCACTCAAATAGGTTAAAGCAACAAAATACTTTGAAGAAAATTAATTAAACTGCAACAAATGAAAGATTAGAGAGAGAAAGAGAAAAATGAGTGAATTATACCCCTTTATATATAGGGTTTAATATCTTGGTGATCCTCCACCTATTGGAAACTGACCAATCAGGTCCTCCAACTAAAAAAAAGCCATAGCAATCCCCATCCTTATGAAAAATAGGTCACACGGGTCCCACCGTTAGTTGGACCTAACGGGACCGTTAGTTAGGTGACATGGCACCCATGTGGCATTTTAATTTGGATGACGTGGCAATGACGTGGCAATTTAAAAATTTTAATGTTAATTTAAATTAAATGATACATGTGTCGTTTAATTATTGGTCTAAAATTGATTAAGTTATATGAATTTACAATTTTACCCTTAAAATTTTTTTTGTTTTTTCATTCACATCGTCTTCTTCATCCAACTCTAGTTGCACATCCTCAACTCCATTGTTCAGTCATGAAAAACAAACATACCCAAGCATCTCAAACAGCATAATCGTCCAAAATCAACAATTCACAGGCCAAAGTCACAACCTTAATGTCAATTAAAAATGTTTATCTCAATTGGATTTCCCAAATTCACACCAACTACCGACTACCAATCATCATATCTTTTTATGCTTTTCAATTAAGTTTTCCAGCAAAACAAAACCCAATATCCAAAAACTCACCCACTTTCCCTCACTTTCCCATAAACCAAATAGATGCACAAGCTATTAATTGAATCTACAACTAAAAATGCCCAAAAATTTATTGAATCTATAATTGAGACACAAAAACACTTAACAGCAACAACAACTTTAATTGAAGCATTGGAGAGCAGAGGACGCCATTGCAGGAAACGTTCAATCTCTTGAAGCTCTTAGAGAACTCGTCACCGTCAAAGGCAAGGTGAATGTGAGAGAGGCGTCGATGTCAGAGAAAGGATGTAGCGACATGGCGGATCTGAGGGGACACGACGGAGAAAGGAGGCTCGTATGCGGTCCGGTTAGAGAGAGCGGCGAGGAGCGAATCAGAACTGCCGTGGTCTCGAACATCTTGCCGCCGACGTTGAGCATGATGCGGTCGTGGGACTCAGATGGAGAATTTGAATCTCTGTCGGCCGTTGTAGAACCAGTGAAGCTCAGAGATGAAGAACAAGAAGCATGGTCTAAAAGTGTAATTTTGAGAAACTAAGTTGGCTTTTTTGTAATATTATTACATTTAATTTATTTAATTAATTTTGGACCAATAATTAAGTGACAAGTATCTCTTTTTATTTAAGATAAATATTAAAATATTTAAGATGCCACGTCTCGCCACATGTGCAAATAATGAAATAAATAATATAAATTAAAATGCCTTGTAGGCGCCACATCACCCAAACTAACGGTGGGACCTTTGTGACATATTTCTGTTAGGATGGAGACTGTTGTGACTTTTGTTTAGTTAGAGGATTTGGCTGGTCAATTTTTGATAGTGGGGGGTCACCAAGGTATTAAATCCTTATAAAAATAATCCAAAATATATAATAAAAATAGCAAAACATCGTCGTCCGAAAAATCCAAGAACGCATTTCGTATCTATTGAGAATTTTTTGTAATTTTTTAAAAATTTCATCGAAAACTCACAGTTTTGGAAAATAATAAAAAATTGAAAAATAAAATAAAATATCTCAAAAAGATTTAGATTGTCTTTTTTACATGTCGAGTAATTTTTGAATTTTTTTAAGCAATTTTAGAAATTTTAAGAAAAAAATTGAAAGTAACTTAACATTGTTAGTAACAGTGCAACTTATAGAAACATTGTATAGTTGGTTGAAACGATCTAACGCCCTTGTAGTTATGTGCAAATTAAAACCAATGTTTTAAAAACCGACCTTGAGGTCGACCCGGTCAGGTCATCGGGTCGACGGGCGGACCGGGTCAGCTATTTTCAATAAAATATCAAATATATTCTATCCTGTTGAAAATTTTTAGAAGTATATGAAAGGAATTTAAAGTTTGATAATGACACTATGGTCATTAAGAATCAAATAGTAACATATTATCAATCAAAGCCAAACTGTGATCCCACACAGAATATCAAATCCAAACAACTCGATGAAGAGGCGTCATATGTTTTACGAACCTCAATTTTTATCATGCTCGTCAGTAATAATCTTCCTCTGTAAATTGCATGCCAAAAAAAATATGAATAAAGCAAAACACAGACTCATCTGTGACCAAGCTGCCGTGTTGAAACGAAGAAGAAGAATAACTACCATGACGGCGGTGAGTTATGATTTAGGTTGATTTAGGTTTCTTTTACTCGGTCCGTCTCAAAATGAATTTCCTGTTTACATTTGTTGTAAAAAATTAGGA
>JAYMSZ010002062.1:0-12751 GCA_036897665.1 Pelargonium citronellum
GGCAGCTGGGTGAGAGGTGAGGAGGCAGATCTGTAGTTACTGCAGGAAAAATGGCAACCATTTGAAGAACAAATTAGTTCATTTTTTTAAAGTATTAAAACCTAAATTCGCGTATGAGTTTGGATTTGGCACGAATCGGATCAAATCTATGTTAAATTCACAAACTGTACGAAATTCGTTGCTCAGTTAACACGTCGGTGCTTCGTATGTTGTGCTTGTATAGGATTACACAGTTTATATCTTTGAGATGATATGTGATCTTATTATGTTTTTTGGTAGAGCATTCATCTCCTTCATTAGTCATTACTGCTAATTTTTATTTCAGATTATTAAGTGGTTGCTAAACATTTGTTTATCTTCAAAAAGGGTAGGTGGGGGTTGGGTGGAAGTTCTCCAGAGGTAGCATGAAGAGAATGATGGGTACAGATATTGTCAGTAAACCAAGATTTTGTTTCTATGCTTCCCAGAAAATCCCTTAAAATTGACAGAATGAAGTAGTTAAATATGAAAACTAATGGAAGAGAGTATTGCTAGCATCTTACGCGGTATGATGCTTTTATGAGCTTCCTGAACTAATACCTGAACAACTCTAGCTCACTTTAGTATTGTAGGTTTTCATTTGGGGCAGATAATATATTTCTTAAAACTTGACATTGTTGATTTGGCAATCTGGAACTGATGACATCATCAATTATCAGCAGACCATGAGATGAAAAATGTGCTTCGTTACAATAAAAATAATTTAAATTGGGTGTTATGCTTTTACTCTTGATAAATAGTGATCTTCGCTGTCCTAATTATGTGTATTTTAATTATAGATTCTTTCTCTTATCTCTTGACACTAATTTTGCCCTGCTGAAGTTGATTTTATATCATTATTCACCTTCAATGACACAAAAATGTTTAGGTTTTAAAATACTACTAATTTATCCACCATCATTGCAACCATCCATATTTTACTTTATTAAGTAAGAAGGCTGTGTTAGTCCTAATAGAATGGAGATGAGTTCTTTGTCCAATTATAGCGCAAGGTGCATGTGAGGGAGAGTGTTGAAGTATCCAACATTGAAAGTGGGTGGAGTAGAGACCGCTAGATATGCTAGTTGGGCCCTGCACTTAAAAGCTTAAGGTTTAGACAAAACTTAAATGATTACTTTAGTCCATAGCTTGTCATATCTTGTTGGGATCCACAAGAGCTCCTACCCTCAATTTAGGCACAATTTCTCTTGTTATGTACTTCATGTGCTTATTGACGCTGTTCATTACTGATTCATTGGATCTTCACTTAGACATCTGCTAGTTATCTGTTTTATTTAACTTTGATTGTTCATATGCTTAAGCTGCCCAACATGAAAATTATCTTACATATAAAAGCTATCCCAGTTCTCTTTGTATTGACAATTTGTGCCTTTTCATGTGTATGGGTTTGCTTTACTTTTGCCGCCATTCTTATGCATCACACCTTAACTAGCTGGGGTTTGTTATTGTTGAGTTGAGTTGTATTTACATGTTATAAATTGATATCGGATTTCATTCTACAAGCATTATTTTGAGTCTATTGTCAATCTGGGTTTTATACTCAGTCATCCCAGGTTTCGTCCGAATCAAATGTTAATACTTCAGCAAATAGATATGAGGAAAAAATTGGAGATGGAAAGTACTCGAATCATTCTCTGGATGAAGTTGCTGGAATGATACGCAGCACCGTAGCTGTTTTTGAAGCGAAGGTGAATTCACAATCATATACTTGTTGATGTTTGACTAATAATATGTATATTTTGGATGTCAGCATTCATGTAACATATTTTTTTTCCGCAAGTATGGTATTTAAGTCTTACTGGATATATCTCAACAGGAAGACATTATTTTATATTACAACTAGAACATGGTAATTTGTC
This sequence comes from Pelargonium citronellum, assembly GCA_036897665.1. Lineage (NCBI taxonomy): Eukaryota > Viridiplantae > Streptophyta > Magnoliopsida > Geraniales > Geraniaceae > Pelargonium > Pelargonium citronellum. The sequence continues at coordinate 1,899 of JAYMSZ010002062.1, forward strand.
TGAGCAGCTGGGTTCTCAATCGGTGGGGTTCATCTTGAACAGCTTATCTTCAAATTTCATCTAGACCCTAGTTAGGTTACTTGTTTAATTAACTTAGTGGCCAGTTATTTGAATGTCACCACTCCCAATCTTATTAATTTGAGTTCACATTTCCATGATTTGCGGAAAGTTATGCCATTGATTCAGAATATATTCATTGTCTGTTGGTGTTCTCTCATTCAAACAAGTCCTTTTTTATGTTATAATATGATATTATATGGCTTGTACATGGCCCATTAAAAGTTCACATATTTTTTGGTTTGTTAATGTATCCCTCATTGAAAGAATGTGAAGTTTGTCATCACTTGATATACACGTTGGGCCCTCCAACTATCAGCTTAAGCTTTTGGGTTGGATTTAAGTGTAACATGGTACCAATGCTGATTTTGATCTAGACCTTGGGCCAAAGGTGGCCCATTTATGTTATCTCCCCCTATTGTCTCCGTTCCGTTTGTAGATGGTCATGCCTGTAGCGGCCCGTGTGTGGTCGCACGTGAGGGGAGTGTTAAAGTGAGTAATTGTCCCATATTGAAAAAATATAAAGTGAAGGTGCTAAATGTAATGGTGTAAGTCAAACCCTACTAATAAGGCTACCTTTTAGTAGTGGAATCCCAAGCAATTATGTGTAGCCTCATTATTGCAACTTAATATTATATCAGAGCTGGTTTTAATCCAGGTCTTGGCCCAAAGGTGACCCTTTTATGTTGTCTCCCCCTGTGGTCTCCGTCCCATTTGCAGATGGTCATGCCTGCAGTGGCCCACATACGGTAGCACATGAGGGAGAGTGTTGAAGTGGATAATTGTCCCACATTGAAAAAGTATATAGAGAATGAGCTACATATAATGGTGGAAGTCAAACCCTACTAACAATGTTGACCTTTTAGTAGTGGAAGCCCAAACCAATGTGTGGAGCCCCATATTGAAATTTAACATAACATCAAAGTCTGTTTGGTTTGGACCTAGTGGCCCGTCTTTGTTGCCTCCCTTCTTGGTCCACGTGTAGGATCCATTATGTCATCCGGCTTCCACGTGAGGGGGAGTTTTAATGTATTTCACATTGAAAGGATGTGAAGTTTGCCATCGCTTGATATACACGTTGAGTCCTCCACCTTTCACTTTAAGCTTTTGGGTTGGATTGAAGTTTAACAAGATTTAACTTATAGTGTAGGTTTTTGGATAATATTACTACTTGAACTAAACATAATATAATTAGGATGGTGTCCAGTTCTCATGTTTTCATGATTTGCTTATGGTGTTGGTTCCTACTGATGAGTATGTGTTGGCACAGGTGAGCAGCACATTTCGCGATCTTGAGCAGTTAAACATTCTTCTCTCATATATGAGTGGTGCCATTGAAGAAATATCAAAAGCATGCCTATCATTTGAAGCGAAAGAAGCAGCTCCTCCTGCTGCTGGTATCTTGACTTTTCCTGAAGCTGTAGTCTGTTAATTCCTCAAATGTATCTAAGTACTGGTATTTCTGTCAAACAGTTATGGCGCTCAGACTACTACATGCAGAACTTACAAAGATTTACATACTAAGGCTTTGCTCTTGGATGCGAGCTTCGATAGACGATATTTCAAAGGATGAAACATGGGTCCCAATATCTATTCTGGAAAGGAATAAATCTCCATATGCAATCTCTTTCTTGCCTATAGCATTTCGTTCGGTCATAGCTTCAGCAATGGATCGGATTAATTTGTAAGTCTCAATAGCATATCACAGTCACACTAGATTATCTATGACTATCATGAGTTATACCTAGACACAATCAATCTTATTAATTTTGCACGGAACGAATTGGTTCCCAAGTGATACTGGTGCAATAGGTACTGAGTTTCTTTCTGGTTAGGCTTACAGTTGATTGCAAATAGAATACACACGCACAAAAGCAATAGAGTCAAGACAATTGTTTTCCACCAAGGTTAAATATTCTAAACGTTTGAACACTGTTACATTACTCTGATTCTGCAGGCACTCCTCTTCATTTATTTATTTATTTTCAGATCTGGAAGCCTCTCACTAGACAGTCTGTTCTTTCATTTTATGGTCTCGTCATTTGTTTTTTCCAGGATGGTTCAATCGCTGAGGACTGAGGCTACAAAATCGGAAGATATATTTCTACAACTTGAAGAAACTCAAGAATCCATTCGACTTGCAGTTTTGAACTGTTTCTTGGACTTCGCTGGTAAAATGGATTCATCATCATCTTAATATTATGATTGGTATACTTTTGAAAATTTATCTTAACAACTATTGCACATTTATTAGGTCGCTTGGAGAATATTGGGAGTGGACTTTCCCAAAGCAAATCAAACAAAGAAAGTTCATATTTACAAAATGGATATTCACATGAATCAGGAGATACATCATCTCGCGATCTCCCTGGAAGTGTTGTTGATCCGCATCAGCAGTTGCTGATAGTCTTGAGTAATATTGGATACTGTAGAGACGAACTTTCTTATGAGTTGTACAACAAGTACAAACACATTTGGCTGGAGGCGAGGTATGCATTTCCAAATCTTAGCCCCTTCTTCCTGAGGTCAGATATAAGATGCTACTGTGGCTATGACTGGATATATTACTAGTTTGATAGCTGATGGTCCAGTCCTGTATGGGCCCACTTGACATTTATGTGAGTCAATTTACTCGTGTATAAGCTTCAATTGGGGATCACAATCAGAACTCTGGTATAAATTTTTCATTTAAATTTTTTTGGATGAATGGTTGATTTCAAACTCTTTTGAGAGACCTTTCTTTAAATTTTATATTTCCTCAAGATCATCGCTAGTGAGGATAATGCCATCTACATACACTATCAGGACAACAATCCTCCCTTGTCTAGAAGTTTTGATGAATTAGGTATGGTTAGACTGCCCTTGTGAGAAACTTTTTGTTTTCATAAATTTTGCAAATCTGTCAAACCATCCCCTTGTTGACTGTTTCAGCCCATGTAAGGACTTTTTCAGGTTGCATACCCTTTTTCAAAGCATTCACTAAATCTGGGTGGAGGTTTCATCACTTTCATGTATACCTCTTCTTCTTACTCTTTATTTAGAAAAGTATTTTTTAATCAAGCTGATGTAAGGATCGGTCCAAGTTAACTGCAATAAAAAGTAACATTTTTATGGTATTCATCCTGGCCACAGGTGAAATTTTTTTAAATAGTCAATGTTGTAGGTTTGAGTGAACCCCTCAGCAACCAAGCGAGCCATATATCTCTCTAGCACGGTGAAAATCCATTTGCATCAAACATGTGTTTTTCCCTTCAGAAGGACAATTTTCTCCCATGTTTTATTCTTCTCTAAAGCTCTCATCTCCTCCAACTGCATCCCTCCACCCATGAACTTTTAGAGCTCCTGTATATTCTTAGGAATTGAAACACTAGACAATTTAGAAGTAAATGCTCGTAAGGATGGATACAAACTCTGATAAGATACAAATTTATGTAGAGGATGTTTAGTTCAACTTCTAGAACTTTTTCTTAGAGCAATGGGCAAATCTAAGATTTCTACAGACTATGGAATAGATATAGGTTCAGAAGACACTGACTGACTAGGAACAGTCTTTACCTGATTGATTCGTAATTTCAGGATTTGTCTTCGGGTTCGATTTTTCACCCTACTGCAAGATGTTTGTCATTTTATGTCGTTCTGGATATTTTCTCAAATAAACTTTCCCATTAAAATGATGTCCATCTTGCCTTGCACACATTTCATTGTTTTCATGAGTTTGATTTTGCAATGGTACGAAAGATACATTCATATTTTCATTATTTCAGACTTCATCCAATTCTTGATTTAAATCTGCAAGAAACACAAATTCTATCGTTTTCTTCCCTCTTTTTATGCCGAACATTGTCCTTCGTGCACTCCCATTCCCAGTCATCTTCATAAGAAAGATCTAATTCATGTCACAAAGTTACAAGTTCGTTGTAAAATAAAGTAACTTCACGATCTCCTTGCTTGCCCTTCTATAGTTTTGTTTTCAACTCGAAAATTTGATTAAAATTCTCAGTATCCGAGTACATCGCCAAGTTATGACCATAAAATTTCCGGACCTCCATAATGACTTCTTTGGATCATCAGTAGCTGGTCCAAGCTTTTTTGTACCATCAATGGCCAGTTTTATTGTCTGCGCCTATAGCAAGTAGTTTTAGCCATTCAACTTGTGGTTCGTCAATTGTAAGGGTAGATTCGAATTAAGGAGATCACTGCTACTACTTTCTCTTGTAGTCTCGAATTGAGAAAATTGTCGCTGTAGGAATTTGCCCTTGGCCAGTCATTGCTTGACGATAGTCCATTTAGGACTAATTTTAAGGAAAAATAGAGAGGAAGAGCCAAAGCTCTGATACCATGTAAAAAATTATTTTATTGAATTAAATTACTTATCTGATCTGAGCTTAACTATCTTCACTTGTTTTATTGCCCTTCCGTTCAGAACCTTCTGATGCCTCAATATTATTCTCTATCTTTTCTTCATTATTGCAGGGGAGGAGATGAAGACAACAGAGATTTACAAGATCTTGGGAGGTGTTTCTCTGCACTAGAAGAGAAGGTTCTTGAGCAGTATACTTTTGCAAAGGTATAGCTGAACATGCTGCTTCGTTATGCCAAAAATTCTTTTTGTACTCACCAGTGAATGTATCATGATATTAGATCGGTACCCTGATGCCTTGTATCGTGATATGGATATATTAGTGGCTTGTTTGCTGTCAGCTACATTTTTAAGTTCCATGGTGCTTTAAAGTTAGAAGGACATGTCATATTGGTTTTTCTTATGCCAGCTGATATTCCTATAGATGACTAGCTTCTTGCCAAAAGTGATATTATATTCAAAAGGGTTAGATGGTTTGTTCTCTCCTAAACTGACACTATTTTTTTGGGTTTAGCTCCTAATTAGGGTTGTCTTGTTTTACCCCTTGTTAACAATTTTATTTTTTTTAATTTAACCACTCGACCACCTACTACAGGTTATAATATGTCACGTCATCATTTTTGTACACGTCAACAGTGTGTCAGTGGTCCATGTGGGCCTACCACGCCGGCTTCCAACCTCTAACAATAAAACGCCGCGTTTCATTTATTTTTCAATCAGACAGCCAAAAACGGCGTCGTTTTGGATTCACCAGATTGAAAAATAAACTAAAAGCAGCGTCAGACCCATGTGGACGGTTTGTTGATGTGTATTGATGACTTGTACAAAAATGATTACGTGACATATTGTGACCTCTTGTAACTGGTTGAGTGAATTAAATTTTAAAAAATATTTTTAACAAGGGCTAAAACAAGACACAAGTTTAATTAGGAGCTAAACCCAAAAAACTGTCTGGGGAGGTCAAACCATTTAACCCCATTCAAAATTTCCTTTTTATTTCTCCTCTTCAGTAGTACTTGAGTCAATTACAAAACCAGAGTTAAAAAATGAATGAATCTTGTCAAATTGTTGTTGCCTTGGTATTTATTATTTTTATTTTTCTGAGAGGTTTTCTTTACTTATCAGGCAAATTTGATTAGAACAGCTGCCGCAAACTACTTGCTGGATTCTGGTATGCAATGGGGAGCAGCACCTGCTGTCAAAGTGAGAATCCAGCGAACTATTCTGTTCTATCTTTCTGGATTTGCTTTTGGAAAACTCTATTTTCACTCAATATATATGAATTGGTGACTTGTTGCAGGGTGTACGTGATGCAGCTGTGGAATTACTACACACACTAGTAGCTGTTCATGCTGAGGTGCTTACTTGTCTTTATTTTAATGCACACACTCATTATTTGTCTTTTCAATTAGAACTTTGAACGGGAAACATTTGTGACAAAAAACAGACAACCATTGATAACTGTCATATTTTGTTTATTTTTGGGTATTTACATGAAACTACCTCGTGGCATTGTCCACAAAATACATATACCCTAATTAATTTTTCACGTAAATCACCTACTTTAAACTGTTCGCCCATGACATTTAGCTACCTCAAATTTTCACCCAACTTCCGTTAGTATATTATAACGGAAAACTAATATATCTTTTATCTTGTGTCAAACACATGACCTCTATTTTTTTCTTCTTTTTTTTTTTTTGACGGAATTTTTTTCTTTTCTAAATACACTTTATTTAAATATTTTATTATTAATGTTATTATTTATTTCTTCCTCTACCATTCATTTTAATTTTTCTCACATGAACTAAAAATTAGCAATTTGGTAAAGAAAATGTTGATTTGGCTATATTTTTTCTGAAAAAAATTATTGATATCACTGATTTTTTTTTTTCCGGAATCTTCAAACACGTGAATTTTCTGGCAATAACTATAATTTTTCCAAAAAATAAATGAACCAAATCAACATTATCTCTTTACCATGTTGTTGAGTTTTAGTTCAAATGAGAGAATGAAAATGAATGGTAGAGGAAGGAATAAAGAAAAATAATAATAAAATAAAGGGTAAAATGGACATTTAGAAAAATAGGGATCATGTGTTTGTCACAAAATGAAAGAGAGTAGTTTTCCGTTATATTAGACTAACGAAAGTTGGTATGAAAAGTTTAGGGTAGCTGATTGTCGTGGGTGAAAAGTTTAAGGTTGGTGATTGACATTAAAAATTATTGAGTGTATGTGTTTGTGGATAATACCAAGAGGTGGTTTTATGCAATTACCCATTTTTTATTAGTTTTGTTTTTTTCTTTTCAAATTTGATGGCTACTAAACATATTATGAAAAGCTTGAATTTGTGGCTGAATTCATTGTAGCTTCTCTTACTCTGAGAGTGACTGACTAGTCCATTTTACTTGTTATGAATATTACCCCTGAAGTGAAGTAATTTCCTTGTTTCAGCTCTTTGCTGGTGCTAAGCCCTTATTGGACAAGACCCTTGGTATTCTTGTGGAAGGCCTAATTGATACTTTTCTTAGCCTCTTCCATGAAAATGAAGCCGGTGATCTCAAATTACTTGATGCAAATGGATTTTGTCAACTCATGCTTGAGGTGAGACATAATATCATTATTGTAGTGTTTTCATTTCATTCTCATACGATATGGCTGTCTAATTCTAGGGTTTTGAAGGTATTAGAAGATGATGTAAGACTCGACCCAAAATCATGTATTCTGAATTTGAAAATCTACTAAAAATCTTTCTACTCCGCTTGTTGCAAGTTGCAACCATCTTTGCTAAGTTCACCTGATAGGTGACAACATACTAATTACAAACCTGTTTGGTCACCCTTGTCTATGCACATTGTTTTCTCAAGCCTTTCTATAATACCTGTTTGTTCAAGCTCTAGAGCATTGATGCACCACTGATAGGCACCGCAGCTTCGATACACATAGCTTGTCATTCTTCTTTATCCTCGTAAGTTGTAATGTTTTCATGTTATTTCCTGTTTAATAGTCCATTTTGGCGGAAATTTAAGCTGAACAGTCTCAGGGAAACATCCACATCAATAAATGAATGAAACACCTCATAATGGAAGCCCCCAAAACAAATCAAACATAAAAGGTCATGAGTTGCATAACTATTTGAGGACATAACAGAGCATAGGAAGAAAGTTGAGGGAAAAAATGCAGAACGGAGCTTTAATGGTGATAATAGATTGAGTGATTCTTTGTTTGGATAGTGCAAGTATTTTCTAACTAGAAAAAATTCAGATCTTATGCTGCATAGAAATTTGAGCTGAGATTTCAATTCCCTCCACATTTCTAATCCTCTAATTCAGATACGACCCAGGTATCTTGAATCATCATGTGCGCACATGGATGGTTTTTTCATCTATTATTTTTAGTTTTGATAGGCATTATGTGGTTGTGGAGAATTGGATTTTTCATGTCTTTGAACAAGGGGCCCAGTGCTTCATACTTCACACTTGACTGAGAAATTGTTTGTTTGATTATAAGCTGTGCTTGCTCTGTTTAGAGGGACTGGAGATCGTAATCTGAATCACAACCTCTGGGGATGGCATTTTTCAATGTTACATTTAAGAGTCATTTCGATTTTAGTTATGGGGTCATTTTTCCCGGGGGAATTTCAAAAGTGTTTTTGATCCAAGAAATCTAGTCTCTTTTTTAGTTATTTATTTATTTATTTTAGAAGTTATCCCACAATATGTGGAGTTTGGGACCGCTTGATACAGTAGTTGGCCCCTCCACTTAATCGACATAATATTAGAGTTTTGGCTTGACATTGGGTTGTGTGGCCCGTTTGTGTTACCTCACTGTGTAATGTTGGTCCACCTGCAAAGTAGACTTTCACGGTAGGGGGAGTGTTGAAGTTATCCCACAGTGAAAGTGTGGAGTGGTTGATGTTCTAGTTAAGCCTTTCACTTAATAGTTAAATCTTTTAAGTTGGAGTAAGGTTTAACAAGCTACAATTCGAGTAAATATCTAAGATTAAAGTTATACATGTATAGTGGATGATTGATTCTTTGTGTACTTGTGCAGCTTGAATATTTTGAGACCATATTGAATCCTTATTTCACACATGATGCGAGTGAGTCTCTGAAGTCTCTGCAAGGGGTACTCCTAGAGAAAGCCACTGAGAGTTTGAGTGAGGCTGTTGAGTCTCCAGGGCATTCCCGTCGTCCAACTCGTGGGAGTGAAGATGCTGATGAAAGACAGCAAGGAATGACGGTTTCACCAGATGACCTGATTGTAAGAATGTCCACTCCTGTTGGTTTGTTTCTCATAAATTGTGAATAATGAGATCCTAATAAAATGACTTTCCGAAAACAAATATAAATAAATCTCCTCCTGTGTTCTAAGACGGATAATTAATGAGTTATTTAATGTAGTTCATCATCAGTCTTTTCTATGTTGCTTCTAAATGTGAATTGTTTGTTTGGTTCAGGCTCTTGCTCAGCAGTACAGCTCTGAGCTACTTCAAGCGGAGCTGGAGAGGACTCGCATAAACACAGCATGTTTTGCGGAGTCAATTCCACTTGGTTCTTTGCCGGAACAAGCAAAAGCTGTTTACCGTAGATGAGTTGGTTGAATTATTACTTTGTATGTCCAATTTGTTGTGTCTGTTATCCTCACATTTTGTTCGCCAAATCATTCTTCTCCCTTCTTTTATCGTTTCATTTCACCTTTTCCTGTAATCAGCTTCTTCACATTCTTTATATATTTTTTCTGCAATTTTGTGATTTCAATTTCCCTTATTGTGGTGTGGTGAGTGGATTCAAATATCAGAAATGGCCGTAGCATGGTGATTTGGCTTTGAATCATTATTTATTGGAGCTGTTAAGAAGAATATGAGCAAGCTGAAATTGCTAGCCTGTTGTTTACCCAACATATTTTATGGCAAATCTTCACATGTGGAGGGTTTTTTTTTTTTTTTTTTGGCTTTGAAAAAAATCTACAACATATTTCTAAATTTTAATGCTGAATGCATTGATAGTTTATCCACCCTAGTCTACTTATATTTTCATCATTGCTTATAGCCAATAATTTTCTACTACCTAAATTTTATTTCTTTAGGATATGAATTTGATTTGAAATTTGAAATGTATTGAGAAATCATAGATTTTTAATGACAAGATAAAATAATGGTGGTTATGTTTTGAATGCTATTAGATTTGAGTCAATTCCAAATTCAAATTCTAATGTGGTTCAAACTTGACTAAAATCCAACATTTCAAATGAAATATTGGTTCTCAAACACATTTTGTAGTCTTTTAATCTTCTTAAGTAATTCAATCATTTCATCCTCGTTCTAGTTTCTGTCTTTCTTCTCTCCCTCGCCTTTTTCTCTTGGTGTCTTTAGCTAGTTGGAGAAAATTCTTAGGTCAAGTGCGTAGTGAGTATGGATGAAGAAAATCCTTCAAATGAGTTATGTAAACGAGAATTTTGGATTACTTAGTTGGGGAGTCTTGGAGTTTCTGGGAATAGGAGTTTTTCTCATGCAATCAAAGCTCCATAATATTAGGAACTTAGCGGGAACTTTTGTAGTTCAAAGCCTAATGTAAAACGGTGGAGACTTTATTCTTCTAGAAGACCTTTGGAGTATTTAGGGAGTTTTGTTAGTTTGCTGTCAATTGGATTTTTAGGCCATATCTCGAGAAATCCAATTGCATATCGCTCCTTAAAGGTTGGATGTCGCGGAGCGGGAGGAGGTCAGCATGTCCGGACAATAAGGTGGAGGCAAGCTTGTCCAGATCCGAAAAAGGAAGCTTGTTCGGTCCGGACAAGCATGATTGTCACGAAAATGGTCCATCCAAACAAGGCTGCCTGTCCGGTCCGGATAACATGGGTGCCGCGACATCAACTCACAATTTCGAGGCATTACTCTTCTGTTGAGTCGCTTTTCGTCTTTTGAGGCCTTTGGGTGCTCTTGCTTGCCCCAGTTTGCTTTGAGGATGTTTTTGGATCTTGTATGAGTGATCTTAAGGCCTTAAAGCCTTTCGGATCATGGGCCAATTGTGACCGCATTTATCGGAACCGAGTTGCTTGCGTGGCGTTGTAGTGACCACGTGTCATCATCTCATTAGCTCTGAGACTTATCGACTCTGATTTATCAGTGTCGGGTTAGAGTAAGGTCATAGTCTTGTGTTAGTCTAGCTTCGCTGTTTCTTCGTGATGAATATTCCAAGGGGGTTCGCAGAGGGCCCTTGGGTCTCGTAGTCTTCAATCTTTCAAGGGGTTTGCGGAGGGCCCTGGGGTCTCATAGCCTTCAAACTTTCAAGGGGGTTCGCGGAGGGCCCTTTGGGTTTCATGAACCCATGGGAATGTCAAATTTTTCTTAAGTGTGAGACTTAGTCTTGGGCAGAGGCTCGCTCGGGGGAGGTTTGATGAGGGCAACACAAAAAGGCCGAGGAAGAAAGTCACG